>JAIUZE010004760.1:0-13580 GCA_022085475.1 Heliosperma pusillum | reverse complement strand
AAGGAACAGTAGATTTGGGCATGTTTGATGATAAGCGGAAAAAAACCATGTTAAAGGTACGAAACAAGATAGTAAAAAACATTTGGCGAGGCAATGGATTCGTTGTTACGAGAGATAGTGAAGACTGAAGATAAAGAAGAAAGTGATGAGTAAGATGATGATATGGAAATAGATGGTTAGAAAACAATGTAATATGTGATTTATTTTTTTATCGTAATGTAAACGTAGTAATCTATTTGAACAAACCAATGTATATAAATCGGAATTATGTTATTATCTTACCTTATGTTTTAGAGTATACTTTTTTTTATGACAGTTCTTTCCAAAAGATAAAGATACAGATAAAGATGATGTCGTAGTAATCTATTTGAACAAACCAATGTATATAAATTGGAATTATGTTATTATCTTACCTTATGTAATAAAGTTCAGTTTAGTAAATTTTAGATTCTATAAATTATATTCAATTAAGTAAAATTAAGTTTAGAAAAGTTCAGATCCTATAAGTTTAGTTTAGTTCAGTTCAGCTCCTATAAGTTCAGTTCAGCTCTTATAAGTTCAGTTCAGTTCAGCTCCTATAAGTTCAGTTCAGTTCAGCTCCTATAAGTTCAGTTTAGCTCCTATAAGTTCAGTTCAGTTCATTTCAGCTCCAATAAGTTCAGTTCAGCTCATATAAGTTCAGTTCAGTTCCTAAAGGTCAAAGTTCAGTTAGTTCAGTCTATTCACCCAAAAGAACAGGGGTTCTCTAAGTATACATTGGTAATGTTGCTTATTTGCATTTATAGTAGGTCGAACTTGCCCTTCCGAACTATTGTCATTTTCCAAAAGCTTAATTCAATTCTTATATCTTATACCCATATATAGGATATTCCCTACTCCCTTCAACTTCATTCCCTTTCAATCTCAACTCCCTAATTTTTATTTAAGAAAATAAAAAAATAAAATTAGCTCTTACTGTTAAGAGGCGGTTACCACTATCATATTTTTTTAGGTGTTATATAGTGTTTAATACTCACGATATAACATTATCATATTCACTTTATGTTTAGTGAATATAACAATGTTGTTTAATGAATATATGTGTTATATAGTGTGAGATTCACAATATGACACTAGTTTGTTCAATTTAAGTTGAATGAATATGACAATGTTGTTTAATGAATATGTGCTATATAGTGTGTTATTCACAATATGACACTACTATATTCAATCTATGTTAAGTGAATATGACAGTTTAGTCGGATGAATATGTATTATGTAGTGTGATACTCACCGCATGCCTCTATTATATTTACTTTCGGTTTAGTGAATATGATACTTTAATTTGATTAATACATATTATCTAGTGTATTTAGTTTGATCATGAATGTTTTATTCCCTATCAAATCTACCTAATGCGAAGTGTCAATTACATGAAGTGAATATGTAAAGGTTAAACTAAGATAATTATCAAAATATATCAAATATGGTCACTATAGATATAAAAATTTGAATAATGATATATATTTTTTATTATTTATTACTCCGTATAATTTATAAAATTTACAATTTATTTATCACAGAAAAAAAGGTATAAAAATCACATATCAAGAAAGTAAAAAAAAAAATTAAATGTTTCTTATCTTATCAAGAAAAAAAAAATAAAAAAAATAAAATAATGATACTACAGTATTATTTATTGGTTTAATTACCCGTGCGGTGTCTAGTGAATATCGTTATTATTTATTTACTGATTATTATACTCCATAATTAACAACCACCCTCAGCTGTATCGCGATGGCTAGTCGACGTTTCTTCGCCGGTGGTTTTAAGGTCTTTGTCACCGGCGGTGGTCCCACCAAGGGGGTTGGCACGGTACGAGTGCACCCGGACGATTTTGAGGCTGCGAAGAAGGTGTTCTGCCCTACCGAAACTGCCCCTACGGTCACCCCTGACCGTCTTCTCTTCCTCGCTAAGAAGATGCATGAAAAGGCGCTCTCAAATCACAAGATGGTGATGTCAATCGTCGGCGCCAAGTCCAAGTCCGGTGGTTCGGATTCGGGTTCGGGTTCGGGTTCGGGGTCCACTTCTCAACCTTAATTTGTTTAGTCCTTGATTAATCGGTTAATAGTATAGTATTCCCTAATTTAGTAATTTTATATTGCTTTGTTTTCTTTTTAATTATTAGGGTTTTGGAATTTGGAACTTGCGGAATTGTGGTTGTTATTGATAATCTTTAGGCTGTAGTTGATGAATTTAGTTGATTACGAACTTATCTCGCATATTTGTCGTATTTCTTTCAGAGTTATTGACTTTGTTATTATTCTGATTTCGGAACCTTAATGCAGGCGGTAATGTAGTATATCTAGCTTGCTATAATTAATTAAACTTCTCTTGTTTACGCCTCAGACTTTTTGAAGTATAGATCGTCTTTGTATTAGATAAACTTCTAAATATAGAAGCTGTTGATTGATGTAAGGATTAGAACTAGCATGTCATCGCTACCTTAAGGGCTCCTTCATATGGAGGAGTATTTGGGGTCGAATCCATGCACAATTGCCCCTGTGTTAACGGCACAAAGAGGCTGGCCATCTGCGAATGACTCAAAATGAAAATTGCATCAATGATACGGAAACTGAGGAATGAAAAGAACCGAATAGATTAATTACTTCTAGTACTTTCCATGTTAAACTCTTAATATGGTAGATGTAAAAAAGATGAAACATGTGTGAACTGTGATCATAGAGTTTCCGCCTTCTGTTTCTTAAGTTTGCTATTTGTATTAGTTGAGTTATTAGTAATGCCTGCATAGGGTAGCATTGGTCTGGCAGATTATGCGGCCAAGTGCTACTTGCGTGTTTCAGAAAGTAGAGAATTGTTGGGAGATCTGGGGTTATTTCAGGCAGGAATTGTACCGTGTCAGCTGGCTGCTGCCTACTGTCTGGTACTATTGCTCTCCAACTATTTCATGGTGTAGTGTGTAAGAGGGGATTTACACTTGCATCTGATTCTTTTACTCGCCATTCAAGTTTTGCAGCTGGTTCCAAGCGACCAGCCTGGTCAATCTTTTGCTTGGTTGTTGTGGAAGGTAGTATGCTTAAGATCCGTATCAGTGTTCATAGAGGCTTCTACCTCGACTTCAGAGCTATCAAAGAAGTATATATATATATATATTTTTGTTTCTTCTTTTAATTTGAATAAATGCAACAGTTGATTATTTCGCTCGCCAGAGTTAACAAGATTCACCCTCATGGACGTTGCAGATATAACTTGATTGGGGTGCTGAAGATCCAACATATTCCTTTTTTAATCATACTTGTTGAGTTGTTGGAATTATATGTATTTATGTTCTCATAGACAATGATACAACCTTTGATTTCCGGACCACGAACCAACCATCGTATCATTGTTGTTATCGAGTGCTCAAGTGTTCATCCATTGAACTCAGGCATTTAAGTCCTTAATGACCTACATTATTGCGTGAACATTCCAACCAATGCTTGTGATATTCAATATTCGGTGCTGTCTATCTTGTTTCTCTACAGGCTGTATGATGCACCCTACATTTTTCTTTTATAAGCTAGACTGATTGTCAAGCTATGGAGTCTGTTGGGCAGGCAAACTAATGCTGCAAGTATGTGGTTCTTGTTTTTCTTCCGTTCGACTGTGCTTGATGATAAACTTAGATTATCAAAGTCAGAATCTTGTTTTAAATAGAATTGGCTTACCACATCAGCAGGAGGATCTGATGGCAAGCGACAATCTTTTGCTTTTCTTTTATTCGTACATGGGTTAAGGTAAAAGTATATGTAAATGAGCTGGAACCTTTGTTTGCTCTTTCTGAATCCAAAGCACTTACTGCACCCTAAAATGTATTCTTTCTAGTTTTCAAATTTAATACCGAAGTACTGTTATAAATTGATCTTGTAGTAACAGGTGATGCAGAAGATGTTCGTATTGCTGTTGGCAGAGCTTGTAAATTGGGTGCGGTGCCTCGATTGTTTTTGCCAATTTTTCAAAAATTATTCTCGACAGTGGAAAGGCGGACTTATCTGCTGCAAGAGCATACTGCCACAGTTTGCTTGAAACATTACAGATCAGGTTGGGAATCTGCATTAGACAATGTTTTTAGTTTTTGTATATAGTTTTTTTGGTAAATAACTGGTGACTTTGTGGAGGGACATGTTTGAGTGGATTGAGATTGAACAAGTGCACTTTTGGCACTCCTTGCTTTCATGAATCAGGCTCAAATTTTCTTGTACATAATTTGTTACACCGCCTCCTGACTATTGTATGTGAGGCGGTGATTTCAGGACTGTAGATATTAAAAGCAGCACACATCTAGTAATCTACCAAATTGAAACTGCTCTATCTTGAGACAGATAATAAACGCAGCATTTAATGTGAAGCGATGTTGTTTCTTGTGCAATGGGACAGACCACTATGCCACTTTGTACCTACGCCACTGATATGTGTTTCGTAAGAAGACCCTGTACTAGCAGGCTAAAGATCTTTGGCCGCGTCGCACCTTAAAAATTGTAGGAGTTACCCTGGCAGGGCAGCTATCTTTACTTTTTAGTTACCAACTCTTCAAGAGTTGTGTTTAACGATGTATGTATTTTTTGACATCATCCAATACATCTTTTCTACTACTGAAGTGATCAAGTGAAGCTAGTGAGTAATGACCACACGAAGCTGCAGTGCAGCTGGTTATACATGATCTGAATTACCCCAATGAGTAATAATATACTTTCATGCTTAAACTTTTAATGATTTTCTTTCATATTGTAGTACAATTATGATATGCAGGCATTCCGGCCAAAGATCACGACCCAGCATCCGCCAGCACTTCAACTTTCTCTTTTGGTGAATTTCAAGTGGGCAATGTGTCCAGTTGGAATGTTGCTGAAGACCTACGGAAAGCTACCCAAGTAAGCTGTTTAATGCCAACAAATTTCAGTTCTGAAGGGAAAATTTTGCAGAATAATAATGCAGAAAACGACGTCACAGTCACTATTGGAGGGAGTTAGTGTGACCGGAAGATTGTCGACATTAAGGTTATCGCAGGTCGTCACGAAGGATCTGCACGCGTACGGTTCTAGAGTGTATAAGAGAGGTCGGCGCGCGGTTGAGGGAGTATAAGGGTGGTCGGAGACGCTGGGAGGGTGGTGGCGGAGGCTGGGAGGGTGGTGGAGGAGGGGATCGGTGATTGAAAAGGAACAATAGGGTTGGTTTTTTTGGTTTTTTCTCTCTCTTGTTTCTCTCCTTGAGAATTGAGAGGGGTATACTCGGAATAAGAGGGAAAAATGTGCAGGATTGAGTAAAATATCGTGCAGGATTTAGCAACTCCCTAGAATTAAAACTAGCAATTATACGGAGGAAAAAAATAAAAGAGGTGTTGATTGATCATTGACAACATCGGATCTAGAATTTGATATTAGGGGGCGAAAGTTTCAACGTTGCATGATGTAAAATTGTGAACCCTACCAAAGTTCTAAAAATAAAACTAAAACTTTCGAATTTTTCATTGTAAACCTCTGCTACGGCTGCTAGCCTCGTAAATCCAACCCCGATCATTGATCAATCAACAGCCAATCATGTGGTCAGAACTTTTAGAAGCTTAAAAAAGCGAACTTAAAAAAGGCATGAACACTACGTGTGCTACAAGTTTGCGTAGGTCACACACTCACACCATTCAGTATAAATCATTTGCATAATGTTAAATGAATGCTTCAAAATAGTAAGAGAATTTAACAGTGGAGTACTTCTGTAAGCTTTACCTTTGTGTTGTTTTGTTAATGTCTTTGTTGATCATTTTGATTGATGCAACGCCATAGTCTTAGTCTGTTAGTCCTAGAATAATTGGGGGTCGGACGGGTCGGTTAACATGAATCATCGTCTGATATGGTCTAGGCTTGAATTCAGCAATATGAGAATGTGAAAATGCCACTTTGTGAAAATAATTGTCTTAGCCTACTACGAAGTATTGTGCATTGTGATTGTCATCATCTTAAACTACGAAGTGCTACTTTAAAACTTTGAAATTATCGCAGCTTGATAAGACGGTTTTAGTATGGGTTTAGAGGCTTAAATTGGTAGATTTAATGCGGTTTAAGTCGTTTAGTTGCGATAATATTGAGTAATTGTCGATGCCGTATGCAATTGGATAATTATTAAGTCGTCTTTATCCTTCTATCTTTCAAGTATTGTTCTACTCTCTTGTTTTTATTCTTTTGATTATTAATTACTTTCATTATCTGATCAATAGTGTTAGTAATTACTCTCTCCGTCTCATTCATTTGTTTGTCTTTTATATTCCTTGTGAGGAATATTCTAATCAAATGCAAACAAATAATTGGGACGGAGGGAGTAGTAATCTTGTGCTAGTTTAGACTATCGACTCAGTTTGTTTGATATCTAAATTAAAGTAGCAATCTTTATCCTTTAATTATTTCAGTTTCTCATTATTTGGATTTAAACATACAATTGAATTATAACTGCGTGGTTGTGATTATTATTGTTTCTATCGGTTCCTTTATTCATTATCGCTGCTACTAGATTGAATCACGTACACGAGTATTGGATTATTTGATAGTTAGGGTCTTATAATATCACAGATCAAATTATTTGACTATTCTTAAGAAGAAACGGAAGTTAATATTTCATATTTATTTCACGATGAATACTTGAAGGTAGTTGGTATATAACACCTACATTAAGGGGGTAGATAGGAGAAAAGATGAAAGAATATTGCGTTAAGGTTGGCATCTCGTGATGTCAACTGTTGAGTGTCGGATTTGATTTCTAAATGTGGAAACAAATTTACATATGAGTTAGCTGATTGTCAGTTAGTGGATGTTAATTATAAAAGTTTTAGCCAATCCGCTTCCTTTTTTTTTGGCAACGGTAAAAGAGAAAGCCACTACATGTGCATAGCACGCTTTGCTAAGCAATGTGCAACCTTGTTAATTGAACGGGGAATGAAACTAAACTTTAGACAATGAAATAAAGCACTAATACGACGAATGTCTTCAAGGATTCCATGAATATCGTGGTGGTCTTTTTCGCATCCAAAGATCTGTAGACAGTCCGTCTTGACATGCGCATGTCGATACCGATTTGCCAAAGCCCATACGAGAACCTCTTTGACTCCCAAAGCTTCTGTAACGAGCTAGACGACAATAGCTTCTTATAATCCTTGGCGAAAATGTGCCCATTATATCCATACGAAACCCATCCAATTGAGGATGCTAGGGAAGAAATCCAACAAGCGTCAACCTTTATAGTGATGCAATCGCACCTTGTGTAAGACGCCACAAAAAATAAAGGGAAAGAGTCTCTTAGTTGATTTCTGAGATTTTCATCAGGATCAGAAAAACCTTTTGAAGCAACTCGTCTAGAGTTTTGAGCTTCAATAACGTCTCGGACATCCTTTTCCAGGGCAGCCATTGCTGCTAAGGGGGAAGGAGTGATAGATCGGAAGATAACATTATTTCTAACATACCAAATGCTTCTCAATCAGAATAGCGATAAATTTAATGACGAGATCCTCCGGATTAGGATTCTTAATCAGAAAACATAGCCAATTTATGACCCAGTGGGCCATGGGAAGATGATGATCGTTTTCCGTGCGAATTCCCATGGGCGAACATTTCCAAAAAATTTGTGCGAAATGGCAGTCTCTAAAAAGGTGCTCAATGCTTTCGATATTACTCTCATGCTGGCATAATTTGCATAAATACTCAGTACCAATATTTCTTCTCTAAAATTCATAGCCTATTGGAAGAGTAGATGTTATAATCTTCCATAGGAAAATTTTCCAATTGTAAGGTACAGGGAGTCTCCATAGGTTTTTCTTACATAAGGCTTTTTCCTTCTCGCCAACTCTTGAAATATATTTTTCGGTGCTAACATGATCTTGTACGGCCTCGAGAGCAATTCCATATCCTGATTTGACGGAATAATAACCAGAACTTGAGAACGGCCAATAGATGTAGTCCGATTCAGAGTTGTCGCATATAGGAATAGATAGAATTTTCCTTGAGCTCTTTTCATTGAAAAGATTTCGGATCAGTCGCTCATCCCATGATCCTGAGGGTGCGATGATATCCTTTAATTACTTTGATGATAGGTAGAGGAAAGCCAGGAGGGTGGATGGATAGCTTGATTGTTTTGTATTGGATAGGCAGCATGAACCCATTTTGTGTTCCATATTGAAATATTTATTGGAATTTCGCCCGATTTTCCATCCTGCATTGTTTAGGATCAGGTCCAAGCCAGAGCACATTCCTTTGCAAACCCATGATAAGTTTGTGCTCTTTTTTATAGAATTAATATCATAGTGAGTGTTCTTCCATAGGACCTTATCTCTAAAGATGGATGAAAAAAGGGAGGAGTTTTCCTTGTCTAGTAGCTTCCACGCTTGTTTAGCAAGGAGAGCATTGTTAAGACAAGAAATATTTCTAATGCCAAGTCCTCCCCTAGATTTTGGAAAGCTTAGGAATTTTGCGCTACACTAGTGAATAGTCTTTGAATTTCGCGAGCCTGCCCACCAAAAATGTGATAGAAGAGAGCTGATTCTCTTTGTCACACTTACCGGTACTTTGAATACCGATAGGAAGAAACTTGAGAGGGTGGATAGGACCGATGAAATCAAAGTAAGACGTCCAGCTGATGAGAGAAAAAGTCCATTCCATGATGAAATCCTCTTTTTTATATTCTCCGTAAGGCTCTCAAAAATATTTTTCTTAGAGTGCTCGAAGTCAGAAGATATTCCAAGATATTTTCCAATTCCTTTGTTATTTCGAATGCTAAAATTTTTAAGACCATCCAAAATTTGCCTGAGAGTGGAGTTTGGACTAAACAGAATCCCGCATTTATCCTTATTAATAATTTCCCCGGAAGCAAGACATAATTTATTTTAGTAAATAGTAACACATCGATCATGGAATGATGCTTTTCGCAAAATAAAAAAATAATATCAAGTATACATTGTTAATGTTGCTTATTTGCATTGATTGCAGGTCCAACTAGCCTTCCCAAACCATTATCATTTTCCAAAAACTTAATTAACAGTTAGTTAGTCTTGTTTAAGATGATTTTTTATAAAAAAAAATAGAGTAAACCATATTTACATACTACACTTACAACAATCAATTTTTATATCCCGCGCCTAGTCATGGAGTTGGGCCGGGTTTGGGTCAGCCGGGTCAGTTGGTGCAGGCCGGGCTCACCTGGCCTGACCCAGGCCAGGCTCGTGTGGGAGGGCGAGCTTGGTCGGGCCAGGCTGTTAGGGGAATGACTTGGTATGCCAGGCCTGTGATGTTTTCCCCCCCTAAAAAGAACGGGCCAGGGCTGGCGGGGCAATCAAAATTGAACTCGGGCTCGGGCAGACGGGCAGTGGGAAGGCGTGCTGGAAAGGGCCTGGCCACGGGCCGAGTCAATTTTTACCAGAGTGGCGAGCCAAGCCGAGCTTACCCGCCCTTTTCCCCATGACTACCTACATGCTACACCCATGTGTAGGATATTCCCTACTCCCTCCGAGTTCCAAGGCTCCAACTCCCCATTCATTCTAAAAAAAACATAAAATTAATTCTAGAGCGGTTACCACTATCGTATTTGCTGTAAGTGTTATATATGTAGTGTTATATTCACTATATATATGACACTATCATATTCACTATATTTAGTGAATATAATATAACGATGTTGTTGAATGAATGTGTTATATAATGTGATATTCACAATATGACACTACTAGCTCTATTCAATTTAAGTTGAATGAATATGTGTTATATAGTGTGTTATTCACAAAATGACATTACTATATTCAATATCAGTTAAGTGAATATGACAGTTTAGTTGGAGGAATATTTATTATGTAGTAGTGTGATACTGACCGCATGCCTCTATTATATTCACTTCCAGTTTAGTGAATACGATACTTTAAGTTGATTAATACGTACTAGTTTAGAACCCATGCAATTGCATGGTTTTTTAAGAGGGGGTATATATGAAAAAAAACAGAAAAGGTAAGAAAATAATATTATATTTTTATATTAAACGTTAAAAAATGTTGTTAGAACTTAGTATGGTAATATATAATCGATTGTTTTTTTTTCATTTTAATTTTTAATAACACCCTTATGGTTTTATGATCGAAAATTATTTAGATACGGTACTTATGTGGTTTTTTTTATGTTTCTCTATTTTTCATATTTTGCTTCATAATTCTAGAATTTGTGACACTTACTGTTATATTTATTGTGATTTTTAGCAACAAAACTTAATTGTCATGTAGCATAGGTACTAATGTAACATGACCACTAAATTTGTTTAGTTGCTTAATTTTGTTAAATTATAAAATTAATGTTATCCTTGTAAATTTATCACATATACATCAATTTTATTTGTTTTTTGCTTATTAAAATAGGGAAATTTTTACACCACAATCCCTTATATATTAAAACCCAAACTTTTAAAGCTTCCACATTAACCCACGTCATCACAACATTTTTTTGTTTTCCATGTACAAATATGAGGAATAGAAGTAATGATGGACCCCACCTGTTTTTGCTTCATTACTTTCTTAAAAGTATAGTCTTTAGCGTATACTTCTTTTCATGTGTATTTTTTTTTTCACTATTTTTTTTTGTTCCATTATTTATTTTGGCTTTTTCATGAATTTTATTTGCCTTATATAACTCATTTGGGTGATTAAATACATGCCCAAATAAATCTGTACTCGAAAAAACGATTGAAAATATCTAGGAAGTTTTTATAAAACGACAACAAAAAACTATGCGTCGTTGACATTTTTCCTACTTTGTCAACTTACCATTGACTTTCAAATCGTATTCTCTCCGCCACAGTCACTTTATTAAACTTTAACTTAGATATTATAATAAAATATATACAAATAATTAAGACGGTGAGAATACTTTCTATATCAATTTTTTACTATTTTAAATGAAAATCGCAATAGATTTAACAAAAATATATAAAATATTGAAGAGATTACAAATTAATAATAAAAAAAAGTAAATTCAACAAATATAAATTACAACGAATAATGATAATGATTTTTCAACAAATTAATCTATCATCAGCGGTAATTCAAATATATATTAAAATTTACTATAAAAACACTAACATTTGGACCAGACGTGGACGTGAATATTTCATGCCTGAACCTTGGCCAAGATGCGGGATACCTCTGTCTAGAAGCAAATTATTTTTTTTTAAAAAAAATGTTGTTGGATTTGTTTGAATTATCGTCATTAAGAAATGAATGTTAATAGATGTCGTGATATTATATGAAGTACGACTTGGTAGGAACTTATTGATTAACCTTAGGGAAATAGAGATTTTATATTGTTGGGTTACTTGAAAAAGTGTGTAAAATCATTTTACACTAAATTAGTGTAAAAAACAAGTTAATATTCTTCTTTTCAAAACATGGGTAGTTCACAATGAAACTTTGGAGAGATGGTCTCATAATAAATTATTGAGAGACATTTTTGTTATACTCCTTGATATAATTTAGTACTCACTATTTATATTATTGATTGTGACTTACAATGTATCTTTTGTTTGCTACATGTTTTCATATTAGAACAGTTGTACCTATTTCATCATACAAAGTATATTCTAACCATTTTTAATTAGTATCCAATTTTATAGTATACGTACACCTTTTATTTCTTTTTGTTGTATCGTTTTTCCATCAGTTTATATTTAATCTCTCAACAAGTAAAATTGTAAGGTCGTGTTATACTAATTTAGTGTAAAAACGCCTTCTATAAAAATTATTATGCGTAAAATATATTTAGCTAATTGTATAAATTCCACCAAATTATATCATGTATATTTTGTTAATAATATTTTTACTATTTTCTATAAAAACACTCTCGTGCAATTTTGCAAGGGGTTAAAACTAGTATATAAGTTTATTTGTTTCCATATTAAGATAGGTGAATTTGGAGGGAAAACTTGTAGATAGACTTATTCTTTTAGTTATATGGGGGATTATCTAGTGTAATACTCCCTCCTAGTCGCTCATTTCTTTCCTCTTTCTAAAGTCCTAGACCTCTAATTAGACTCCTCTAATTAGTTCATTAAATTACATTAACTTAATGATTTAGGATATAGTTATCATGCATGCAAATATAAAAACATAAAAGAAAATATAAGACGAAAACATCCTTATATTGGGATTTTTCGGTTAATAAGAGCACAATAAGAACTCCTTCTTATTGTTCTTGAGCATGTAATTAGTGGATGATCCTCCATAAAACAACCTCCAAAGTAAAAGGTCTCCTTCTTGTTGCACCCAAGATTAAACCTAAATAATCTTACCTTATTATTAACTAGATAATAAGTAAGACATTATACCACTAATATTATTGTATTACTACACTAGTAATATGTAGAAAATATTAGTTTGCATGTTAGTTTTTAGAGAGATAAAGAGTTTAGTAAGGGAAGTAGAAAATAAGCAAGTGAAGAAGTGGAAAAATGAGAACATCACATGTCCTTATAAGGCCATCTAGGCCGGATTCCATGAGCCCCTTGTGGGTCACTTGTTCTCATTTTCTAAATTGTGTATTATTATACTAGTAATATGTAGAAAATATTAGTTTGCATGTTAGTTTTTAGAGAGATAAAGAGTTTAGTAAGGGAAATAGAAAATAAGCAAGTGAAGAAGTGGAAAAATGAGAACATCACATGTTCTTATAAGGCCATCTAGGCCGGATTCCATGAGCCCCTTGTGGGTCACTTTTGCTCTTTTCTAAATTGTGTAAGATAGTGGAGTGTGGACTTGGTGGTAATGATTAAAGTCTATCATAACATGTCACATTACAAAGATTAAGTGAGCATAAAATAAGACTAAAATCATCACCCATGTACACTACCAAAAACCGGTGCATACATGTCCACATGGGTCCATTTTGATTTTTTGATATTTGTCCCACAAATACTTATTAATCATATGCTTAATTATCTAATATAATTAAGTGTTAATTTGATCATATAACAATTATATGACTCAAATTAATAAATAATAGACTTAACTTTTAAGTGTTATTTTACCATTATATCGATATATAATGGGTCCCACAATGTTCAGTTAATTTATTTTATAACTCTTTGTAAATATAATTAACTAACTACCTCTACCTTAAAATATATACATAACCTCAACTAAGTTTATGAATTAACTATTAATCATTAAATTAAATCTTATTTAATCGTATTAAAATAAGATGTAAAATTTATTTAGTCAGTTATCGTATAATTGACTAATAAAATTAAGTGGAATGAGTTCCCAACTCAATTTCCAATAAATAACTCTCGTAACTAAACGTACATATCAAATATATGTAATGCTCTAATTAAACTGTATCGTATACAAATAATTAGTATTCTATTTGGGTCTCATCCTATAGGTGTGACATAAAGGGATCAGTTGATTACCGCCGTCATACGACAATAACGTCAAACTCTAGTCAGCCAAGCGTTACCGATTTACGTTAATCAACTGACGTGGAGTATCAAAATATACTAATCATGCCACGTATATTCCAAAGGAGATTTATTAT
>JAIUZE010004759.1:32500-35225 GCA_022085475.1 Heliosperma pusillum | reverse complement strand
AATGTATTTTGCGCTTGTATCGGCATTATTCAGTGTTCCATTCCACCTGGCTTTGCGCCATGGATTTGGTCTAATAAAAATGTTACGGAAGAGTAAGCCGCTTAGTTTTGCCCTGTTCTTTGGGGCTATGGCTGCAGGCGTGGTTTCTGTGCATTTCTTCAGGTGAGAATAGAGACAGCTTCTTGATATTTGCTTATGTGATTTTATTCCCGTTCTCATTGGCCTTATATATTTGCCTATGTATCACGCTATCATTTACTATTGAGTCATGATGATCATCTTTCGGAACTTATTAAAAAATTCCTTACGATTCTAGTGGTGTTGTTCTCCTGAAAAGGTTGAGGCGGTATTCATTTGTGATATTCCAGGGGGGAAATGGTCTTAGGAATGAGAGTGAGAATAGGTTTGACTAATCATTGAGTTAGTAATGATGTAATCTTACGTCCTGCCTAGTGCCGTTTCTCACGTTTTACAGGTTATACGGCGCTAAAAAAAAAATTCCATGAAATTGAAGCTGTACATTTGGGCAGCTATTATTTCTCCACACATGCACTAATCTACGTTCATATCCAATGGATGGAGATGAGTACTTATTATTCACTAGCTTTGGAATTTAAGAAAATGACTGATTCGAATTCTGGCGCTTCTTATGTTATGAGGTCGCATCCACTTTATGCGATTTTCACATAAATTTCACCATGGGTCACTTGAAAGACTGATGCAATTAACTCCCTTTCCCTGCCTTGGAGCCTTTGATGAACTTGGGTAATGTTATTGTTTGTGTTGTATGATGGATTGATCGATCACTTGTGTGTTTTTTAACAAAGATATTCTACGTTGAGTATTACAGTTTCGCACATCCTTATCTTCTTGCGGACAATAGACACTATACATTCTATATTTGGCGGAAGGTCATCAATGGTCACTGGTCCATGAGATACTTGTTGGTCCCGGTGTATGTTTACTCATGGCTATCGATTTTGGGCATTTTAGGTCAGTAAACCTGGTAGTTTATGTCTTTCTTTTGCTTCCATGCTGAGTATAATCAAGCATTCAATATGTAATAGATCTAACAATCAGGTTGTTCTGATTGTTTGTAAGTCGTGTTATTTCGGGTATGGATCAGTTTGAGTGGGGGTCATGTAAGGTTTGTAATTATTATGGTTTTTGTGCAGTCTTTGTGATTATTGAGGTTTGCCAGGTCTGCTATGTAAATCAATATGATATTGCTCTTTCCGTCTCAGTCATTTGTTTACCTTTATTATTCATTGTGAGGGGTATTTAATCAAAGGTACACAAATGATTGGGACAGAGGGAATATAAGTCACTACCATGAGTTTGCACTTTTTATATTTTAAAGAACAAGCTGATTGAAAATCCAGAATCCAACCCCTCATGCCTCGCCAAAGATGGATCCTGCCTTTGAGTCAAATAGTGTAATGTTGATGTTGATAAGTATCTGCTGAATTCTCTTTCCTTCTCTTTACAGGGAAGATTAAGAGCAAAATATGGGTGTTGGCTTATTTCTTGGCTTGCGTAGCGGTTCTCGTGCCTACTCCACTGGTTGAGTTTAGATACTATACAATACCATTCTTCATCTTTATGCTTAATTGTGGCATTGAAGAAACTAGAAAGTGGCTTCTTATCGGAATCCTCTATATAGCCATCAATGTTTTCACCCTTTGTATGTTTTTGTATCGGCCATTTTATTGGACTCATGAAGCTGGTGTCCAGAGGTTTATATGGTAGTTAGCATGGAACTGTTGTCGACAAATGTAATTTTTCTGAGAGTGAACAGTTTGATATGAGAGTACGAGAGTTTTTCTAGCAGTGGCTCCTATGAACATGTAATTCATCTTTATATAGTGGTAACAAGCGTAACATGGTATGTAGTGATCTTTCGTCTAAAATACCAATGTTGAGCATAGAAGGATGATCTTCGAACATTTGAGTATTATTTGTGCACCAAAATCTTGGGAAATTTTTCGTTAAGTTAATAATAGTTGCCAAGTGACAGGTTGAGAAAAAGACGCCCTCTTATATGATCCACAATTTCCTGTGTTCATAATAGTATAATACAAAAGGTTGAGATAATTGACCTTTTCAAAAAAAAAAGAAAAAGGTTGAGATAATCGACACAACAATGTCTCCATATCATCATTCTATATTATTAAAACAGGAACTTTTTTTAGCTATATTAGAGAGTCCAACAACGATGAATGACTTTCGAGCTCCCACATTAAAAGTTGTGTTTCTAGCAATATTAGAGTCTCCAACAAAATTAAAACTCTTATTAGTATTTTATACTAAAATACAATATATAATAAGAGATATCAATTCAATAATATTATATGAAGTATATATATAATAATGCTAATTAGAGAGTGAAAAGGTTAAATTTTGCAATTTTGCACTAATAGAGTGAGTCTAGCAATTGCGAAAGACTTTCGAGCTCACACATTAAAAGTTGAAATTCCAGACGATATTAGAGAGTCCATATATCATGAAATACTACACAAAAAATTATACAATACATCTTACTTAAAACACTAAAACACTAGGTAAAATTTAAAATAAAATAAGATTTTACTAAGGTTCATATAATATCATGAAATACTACACAAAAAATATCTATTGTATAATTTTTTGTAAAATAAAATAATAGCATGTCGATGTATCACCCAATTCGTCTTTTAAAGTAGTGTTTTACCTAGTGTTTTAAGTA
>JAIUZE010004759.1:0-27500 GCA_022085475.1 Heliosperma pusillum | reverse complement strand
ACAGTTCATGTTTGGGTTATAGTCAGGCACTCTGCGTAGTCAGTATATGATATTAAGATTTAAGAAAAAAAACATAAACAATGGAGATGCGGGGTATCGATCCCCGTACCTCTCGCATGCTAAGCGAGCGCTCTACCATCTGAGCTACATCCCCAAGACGCTTTTACTTATTTGTTGTAGATAAATAAAGTTTAATAACAAGTACTTCCTCCATTCAATTTCACTATACCATATTACTTTTTGCACAAATATTAAGGGAGCAATTAAACAACTAATATAAGTACATAGTGGAGTGTGTAAGATGCTTTATTAAATTGATATTTGTGGGGATATGAATTGGTTATGAGTGACATTATATGTAAATAAGATGTTTTGATTAGGATAAAGTGGTCATTTTACATTCGTTTTTAGGAAATTGGTAGAGTGGAGTTGAATGGATGAAAAAGGAAATATGGTAAAGTGGAGTTGAAGGGAGGAAGTATTTCCTCAAACGATTCACGCAAAGCTCAACATCAAAGTTTTAGGCAAAAAGGTTCATCAATCAACTGAGTCTCGTGCTCAGTAATTTCACATGCCAATTTATGAACTCAGTTAAGTCCCCCGACTCTTATTCACATTGTAATAATTCATAATTTAAATTTAAAATCCGAGCATTTTAAGCGGACACATTATTCGCATTGTTATTAAACTGCCGATTCGAATCGTGGGATCTTATGATTCTACGATCCAAAAGGTGGTGATCGATCCCGTTCTTAGGTAAGATCTTAATTTGTAGGATCTTACAATGCTACCTGTCTCAAATTTTTAATAGGTAGAATCTTAACCCAATCCTACGATTTTACGACCCGATCCCACATTAATAAAATTTCTATTTTTTCTATTACAAAAATGTTATAAATGACTTTAAGATAGAGATTTACTATGTGCTGAAGCCCGGAGAAGTTTGTGGCACATGACAAGATAATAATGTTTTGAGATTTCAACATAAGCTTCGAACATATTCTGATAACATAATAGCGTAACACGTTATCATACGCTATCATCAAGCAGGTATAATCAATTGAGTGGCTTATCATATACTCGGTATTATAGCATTACTTAATTTGATTGTAAAACACAGAGTTGTGCACATCATTAAGTACATGAACATAATTCTGTTGAGGATATTAGTTGACATCTTCTTGCTTTCATCCTCTGTTTCTATTGCTTTCTCTGTTTCTCTAGTACAGTCTTCTAGAAGCTTCCAGAAGACTCCTGCCACATCATCACGTAACAAACTTTCTGTTAGTGTAACAAACTTTGAGTTTGTTACAGATATTTTGTAAATAGAAAACCTGTACATATAGATAGCTAGCTTCACTTGTAAGTTATCTTTTTCACAATCAATAAAATTCCTCTTTTATTTACTCAAGTTGTTAACAAGTTCTCTCAAACAAACTTGAGTAATACAGTTAGAATTCCCATCTAACATGGAATTTAACATGGTATCATCGTCAAAATCGATCCTATATTGATGATTCTTCATCAATTCTAATGCTTTTATTGCATTAATCACATTTTTTCCCAGTTTATTTATGATTTCTGCAATTTTTGTGTTTACGTCTTCATCAAAATCACAAAAAAACTTGTTTTTGTTGCTTTCTTTGCATCAAATTACCTCTTTGTTTACAAATCTTCCGCTGTTTCATAAACATTTTAGCTATGCCGGCACCTACTGCTTCTTCTGTTTACTAGGATCCTCTTTATCTCACACCTGGTGATCAATCTTTGTTGCAGCTTCTTCCACAAGTTTTCTCTGGTAAATCATTTCTTCATTGGTCCAGAAATATGCGTGTAGCTCTTATCTCGAAGAATAAGCTCGGTTTTATAAATGGCGCTTGTTCTCAACCTGACGTAACTGATGCGCGTCATCAAGACTGGATTAGGACTGATTATACAGTTCTCAGGTGGATTCAATTCTCTCTTTCAGAAGAAATTTCTAGAAGTTTCTCCTATGTCACCTCGAGTAAACAGCTATGGGAGGAATTGAATGAAAGATTCAATCAGTCAAATGCTCCTTTTCTGTACCAATTGCGTTAGGAAGTAAATCACATCAAACAAGATGATCTTTCTATTGCTGAGTATTATGCTAAGCTTCGTTCTGGTTGGAAGGATATTAGGTCATTAGATCCATTGCCTGAATGTGATTGTGGAATTCTTTCCACTTGCACCTGCAATATTCTCAAGAGGATTGTTGACAGAGAGAATGTTCATCACATTTTGGATTTTCTGATGGGATTAGACAAGAAATATGACACAATTCGTGATCATATCCTTGCTTTGGATCTACTACCAGGCATCAATCAAGTATATGCCAAACTATATCAAGCAGAAGTACACTTTAACATGAATTCTACTGCTACTATACCTAATACTGATGCTATCGCTTTGATTGCTGCATCTGGTGGTCCTAATAATGTGTGGAGACGTGATAACAAGAAGCTCAGATATGAGAAACCTGGGGATCAAGCAGAAAGGACAGAGAAACCAGTGTATTATTGCACACGATGTGAGAAACCAGGTCACACACTTGACTTTTGCTGGGTACACAAGAGAGAGCAGGCCAAAAGATCAGCCTATGGCCACAAATATAATTCTGCTGCTCCTGCGACTTCTGGCAAGAAATTTGCTGCTAATGTAGAGGAGCTTCAGGATCCTATTGCTGATACTCCATTTGATGTCCCTGCTACCAAACCTGTGATTGATGCAACCTTTGTGAAGGCTGTTGCAAAGGAGTTGTTCAAACTACAGTCTCAAGGTTTCCCTGATACTGCTAGTTCTTCTCAGTATCCAGGTATACACTTGGCTGCTAGTGCTCATCTATTCACAAGTTCTTTGGCTAGTATGAATTGGATTATTGATTCTGGTGCTTCAGATCATATGACATATGATCTGTCTAATTTTCTCTCTGTCAGTCAGCTAACCAGCCCTATAGCTGTCACTTTGCCTGATGGTCAAACAAAACACGTTAAGTACATTGGTAGTGTTCAAGTTACTGCCAAATTAACCTTACATAATGTTCTATATCTGCCTGATTTTAAACACAATCTGATGTCTCTTGGCAAGCCGTTAAATGATGCCACATTATGTGCTAAATTTACTGCTACTGATTGTGTTATTAAGGACAATTTAACTGAGGAGGTCATTTGCTCTGGCTTGAAGAAAGCTGGCATTTATCATCTGCATAACTTTTCCCTAAATAGCTACTCTATTCCTGTATCTAGCATGCAAGTTGTAACAGCTAATGCAGCCTCTACTAATGCTTTTTTGTTACATGCTAGATTGGGCCATAGTGCTCTTTCCACAATAAAACATGTAATGCCACAAACTTTTTCCATTGTTAATACCAAGGATTTTCATTGTGACACTTGTTTAATGGCTAAGCATCATAAAAGTCCCTTTCCCCTCAGTTCTTCTATCACTTACACTCCCTTTGCCCTAATACATGTGGATTTATGGGGGCCTTACAGAGTCTTAGCACTCAATGGTGCTTCTTATTTTTTGACTGTGGTTGATGATTTTAGTAGGACCACTTGGACTATGTTGCTGGAGCATAAGCATCTACTGTCTCAGACCATAGAGCATTTCTTGGCATATGTCAAGAATCAATTTGGTACCACTGTCAAAGTTTTGAGATCTGATAATGGTACTGAAATATTGCAAAAAGACTGCAATAAAATTTTGCAGACCATGGAATAATACATCAAACCTCTATTCCTGGTAACCCTCAACAAAATGGGAGAGTTGAACGCAAGCATAGGCATCTCCTTGAAGTAGCTAGGGCTTTGAGAATTCAAGCTCATTTGCCAAAAAAGTTTTGGGGTGATTTGATTTTGGCTGCTACTCACATAATAAACCTTCTTGCTACTGCTGTTTTAAAGTGGAAGACACCACATGAGTGCTTATTTGGAACTAAACCTGACTATTCTCATTTGAAAGTAATAGGGTGTCTATGTTATGCCGCTAAACATGAGGGTGAAAAATTTGTAGACAGAGCTCTAAGGTGCATTTTTTTGGGATACCCCATGGGTAAGAAAGGCTACAGACTATACAGCTTAGACACTCATATAGTCTTGTATAGCAGGGATGTAGTCTTCAGAGAGACCTTGTTTCCTTTCTCACCCACTTTCATCTCTCATGGTGGTTCTTCTATTCCCAGCAAGGTACCATTCTCAGCTCCTCTTTTGGATGAGGCTGATGATGTTCCCCAGCCTGACCTCCACTTTATCTCTCCTTCTCCACCTGTTGACACTACTTCTGGAGATCAGGTTGTCATTCCTGTTTCTAATGCACAAGCTTCTACATCCTCACATCATTGTACTGATACTAATCAGTTCAGAAAGTCTACAAGGCCAAGGTTCTTCAATTCTAACCTCCATGGTTATGACTGTAGAGGCTTACCAAGTTCAATGGGAGATATCCCTTCAAGACATGAGGCCAATGCCATTGCCTCCTCTACTTCCTTGCTAAACATGGTGCACTTTAATGGTTATTCTCAGGATTTTCAGATTTCCTGCAACAATGTTCTTCAGTTGTATGAACCATCCACATATAACCAAGCCAAAACTGATCCTAATTGGTTACTTGCCATGGATAAAGAGTTGACATCCCTTGAGAATAACAATACTTGGGTTCTTACTACATTACCTCCTGGAAAGACAACAATTAGAGCCAAATGGGTTTATAAAATCAAATTTAACCCAGATGGATATGTTGAGAGGTACAAGGCTAGGTTGGTAGCTAAAGGTTACAGTCAGAATGAAGGGAAGGATTACAAGCACACTTTCAGTCATGTGGCCAAGTTTACTACAGTCAGATGTATTATTGCCCTTGCTGCTGCAAAGGCATGGCCCTTACATCAATTGGACATTAATAATGCATTTCTGCATGGGTTCCTTGATGAGGAGGCCTACATGAGAAAACCAGAAGGGTATAATAAAGGGCACCCAACAGATGTATGCCTGTTAAAAAGGTCCTTATATGGTCTGAAGCAGGCCTCTAGACAGTGGAATTTTGAGCTGTCTATGTTCCTCATTCAGCATGGTTATATAAAAGCCAAATCTGACTATTCTTTGTTTACCAAAGGAGGCTCTTCAGGATCATTTGTTGCCATTGTGGTTTATGTTGATGATCTATTGATCACTGGGAACAATAAATTGGAAATTAGTGCTATTAAGCATCTTTTAAATGAGGCTTTCACCATTAAGGATTTGGGCCAGCTGCGATATTTTCTTGGCATTGAAGTATCTAGGTCTGATACTGGTATATTGTTGGAGTAAGTGTCCTAAAAAATAGTGCGATCACTTAATTAAATCTCAATAATAAGAATACAAAGGGATGATGAATATTATAGTCAACTGGTCAACATAAATCGGTAATGATTGGCTCAATTGAGTTTGACGTTACTGTCGTATGACGGTGGTGATCAGTTGATCCCTTGAGGTCACACCTAAAGGACAATCCTCTAATCATGTACATTAATTAATTGTATAGTGATACAGATTAATTAATTCCTTAAATTGAACCAAGTTAAATTGAAAGTGAGAAATGTATCTTATTGTAATATGATTAAATAAGATTCATTTTAGTAATTTAATTGTTATATTACTAAGAATGCATAATGTTTATGAAACATTTGAGATAAGTGAAATTGGTCGATTATAATTACAAACTGTTGTAGATTATATTAACCAAGTATGAGATGACCCATTTTATTTACATGTAATTATAAAATGTGACTTAAAATGTTAAGTCTAATTTATTTGTTATGAAATTACATTTAAATTAGTTAAATGTACATTTATAAGCCTAATTACATGTTACATGTCACATGTCACATATGTGACAAATGACAAAAATAAAATGGACTCCATTTTATCATGGGAGGCATCGTTTTTTTTTAGCCAAAAGTGTAGGGATTTAGGTCATGATTTGTTGTTCTAATTGAGAATAAAAAACAACATGATTACTTCCCAAACCTAGGCCCTAGCTAGTTTCTTGTGAAGAACAAAAGTGAAAGGCAACACCCTTCCCCAAGGGGTTGTGTGTGCGGCTCACTAGGGTGAGAAAAGAGAAGTGTTTTCTCTTTTAAATTGACTAATTGATCTCATAAGTTAATATATGCTTATCTCTCTAAAATACATACATCTCTCACAAAAGAAAACTTGAGAAGTTTTATTATAAACTTGAGTTCTAATTCTTATACAATATTACTAGTGTAGTAATAAGAGGTATTTGATATATTATTAAGGGCTACTACAATATATACTAGTGTAGTATTTTGTAGTGAAAAAAAAAGGTTTGTCTTGGTGCAACTAATTGGAGTGTTCTTATTCTAAGAACTAGGATATCATCCATATATTTTAGCTCAAGAACAAAGTAGGAAGGAGTCCTATTTTGTGCCCAAAATCCATTTAAATCAATGTAAGGAACTATTTATTCTTCCTTATTTGTTTTTATGTTATGCATGCATAAGATCTAAATAGTTTAAGAGTAAACTATTTGTTATATGATATTAGAAATGTCTAATATTGAGTTTAAGAAACTTACAAGCGGTATCAAGAGCCAAGGTTGTTGCATGCATAATCGATTTTTAGTTTTTTCGAGTTATTGTAACTTAAAGAAAACTAGTAATTTGTGTTTTATAAGATAAAATCACAAAGTTATTTGCATGTCAATATATTCTGGTCCTAATATGATTTTAGGTCATTTTGATGATTTATGGAAATTTATGTGCTCAAATATGACTTTTAGTATTTTTATTACATTTTAATGAGTAAAATTATGTTTAAAATGCTAAAAATAGTTAGACTTATCTTATGACCTTGAAAGTTTTACACAATATCTGACATGCATTTTACTTACTGTATGTAAAATTTCGTGTGAAGTGGACTTATTTCGTGTGATTTATGATTTTTATATGATAAAATGAAATAAATAAAGGTCAAATGGTTATAAATACTTCCTATTTGAGTATGATTATGAGATTTTAGTATGTTGTCACATGCATATTTTCCTGTTATACTGGAAAATTTGAGGCTAATGTGATTTGTCTAGCATGATTTATGAATTTGTAATGTAAAAAGGGCATAAATAGTGACTAATTTAGCAAATATAGCTAAAATAAATTTCATGTCAAGATAAAATTGTTCCTGGTTGAATTAATGTCCCATATTTCAGATCTAAAGTTTAAAATTTAATATGATTATTTTTTGCATGCTTTATGTATTTTATTTGATAAAACCGATAAAGCGCAATCATTTTTCTCAAAAATCGATTCAAAATTTTTAACCATGATTTTTGACATTATGAGTGTCATGGAAATGTTCCAGAATGTTCAAGAATTTAAAATTCAAAATTTGAAATTATTGTAATTAAATTTGAATTTATTTGATTAAAATATGATTTTAAAAGTCTAATATGAGCAATTAAATAACAACAAGTTGAATTATTGTCAAAAATTGAGTAATGACTAATTTTTGAGGCCTAAATGAGTTGGTATATTTAACTTGGACTTAAATATGATTTAAGTATTGTTTGGTGATTTGAAAGTGTTATTATCACGCATTTCCGTAAAACCGGGTTATATTCGATATAAACCGTTAATTAGGGCGATTTGGCATTTAACATGAGCATGTTTTATACATATTATAATGCTGCATTTTATTTATGAATGTCATATTTTCAATTTATGAATGTCATATTTTGGTTTATGTAATTTTGAATTATGTAATTTTTCCTTGTATGGCCTTAGTTTTAATCGATATTGCCCGAGATGTAAGGGAATATTGATTCGGTTGTAATTAAATGTGATTTCGTATCTCTTTTCTTGTATTATTTTACAAATGTATAATAGGAAATTTTTAATTTTATTATATAATTTGTAATTATTTGTAATACCGGAGTTTCCCATAGACGGCGCCAATCGGAAAAGAGTTCCGAGAGAGACGGCGACCTTGGGAGGCGTGCTTATGAAGTTCAAGGGACCAAAGGAGTTGGTTTCCGAATTTGTAATAGAATATATGATTTTCTATTCTAGGAAAGGCCATACTAGGAGTTTTATTCTTTATGCTTGCATTTTTATTTAATATGTTTGCATGCTTTGCCAAATCGCCATAACATGACATGCATATTTATCGAGCATTCGACCGTGTCAATTAAAATAATCGTTAATTCATCGATTTAGTTCACTTTAACTTGATAGATTATAAATTGACATGACCTCTCATAATAAATAATTGAGATCAAGCCTTACCAAATGTAGAACCCATGAATTCCAATTTCGCAAGGAAGTAGGCTCGGCTCACCGGGGTGCTGAACTTGTTACGTTGGGTAAGTGGGGTAATAAATGTTACTATTTCGAAATTTGGATTGAGCTCAACGGAAGTATTCGCGACCGTAGCCGCATGTGTTCTGGGCTTAAGATAAATATTAAAGTAATATTATCGACCGAGAGTTCTAATGTAGAATCGATTTATAATAGTTGGGTAGAGGTCACTATTTGGATCTCGGAATTATGTTAATGAGGGATGAATCGGCTTACCGTGCCCAAGTTGATATGAATTTGGATCTCGGAATCATTTATAATAGTTGGGTAGAGGTCACTATTTAAATGTTAAAACTTGTTTAAAATGTTTACAAGTATTTAAAATGATAAATGTTGAAATTTCCTTTATGTCTTTAAAATTTGTAGTCATAATTGTTTATTCGCAATGGCAAATGCTAATTCATCCACCACCACCTATGCTCCAATTCTCACGAATGTCTCATGGCTTCGATCCTTCATGGATCGATGCAAGTTAGAAAAAAATGGCGCTAATTTTACCAATTGGGATATGCAACTCCGCTTGGCCGCGGCGGGTGACGACAAGTTTCGTTACCTTGACAAGTTTCGTTACCTTGCCAAGGCGAGCCTATGAGGCTAGCCACAAAGAGTCCGCCGCGATCAAAAACGTTTTGATCTTCTCGTTGGAGGCCGATCTTCAAGGGAGTGCCATAAGATGAGCACGGCCTATGAGATCTATGCCAAGCTTGTGACCATGTTTTTTCACAAGCTCCTAGGATCTTACTGAAAGTCCATAGACCTTAACTAGACTCCTCTAATTAGTTGCTAAATTACTTGTTAATTTAGTATTTAATGATCTATGTAACATGCATGCAAATATAAAGACATTTATATAAGAGAAGAAATTTCCTCACATTGATATGGAAAATATTGGCACACAAGAACTCCTTCTTGTTGTTCTTGAGCTAATAATATGGATGAACACAAATAATCTCCAAAGTAGAAGATCTCCTCTAAGTTGCACCAAGATTAACCCAAATAATCTACCCTTATTATTAACTAGATAATAAGATAGATGTTATTCTACTAATATTATGACTATATTACTACACTAGTAATACTTAGTAAATATTAGTGTTTGAGAGTTTTAGTAAGAATATGAGGTTTTGAGAGAAGTAAGAAAACAAAGCACAAAATGAAGTAAGTATAAAATGAACACAAATGTTCATTATATAGGCCAAGAGGCCGGATTACTTTGTCCACAAATGGACTATTATTTTGTTTAATTTGTTCACATGCATTAGAGTGGAGTGTTGTAGAAAAGATGATGATTGTTTTATACTTGTTATGTCACTTTCAAATGCTAACTAAAGAGTAACAACAAGAACAAAAATCATCACCTTGTAACTACAAGCCAACCGGCCACAATGGCCTTAGTTTGGTCCATTTTGATTTTTGATATTTGTCTTACAAATACTTATTGATCATATGGTTAATTATCTTGTATAATTAAGTGTTAATTTGATCATATAACAATTATATGACTCAATTAAATAAATACTATGTACTTAACATTTTAAGTAATATTTTACCATTATATCAATATATAATGGGTCCCACAATGCTTAGTTAATTTATTTTACAACTCCTTGTAAATATAATTAACTAATAACCTCTATCTCAAAACCTCAACTAATTTAGTAATTTAACGATTAATTACTAAGTTAAATCTTATTTAATCGTATTAAAATAAGATATAAATTTATTAGTCAATTATCGCATAATTGGAAAATAAGTTTAATCGAATTTGAGTTCTTAACTCAATTTCTAACAATTAACTCTCGTACATATCGAATATATGTAATGTACTAATTAACTGTATCGTATACAAATAATTATTTACTATTTGGATTTCATCCTTTAGGTGTGACCGAAAGGGATCAGTTGATCACCGCCGTCAAACGACAATAACGTCAAACTCTAGTCAGCCAACCGTTATTGATTAACGTTAATCAACTGACTAATCATATATATAGTCAATAATTATCCCAATTATATTCCATAATAAGATTTATTATGTGGCGCACTATTGTGGAGGACACCTACTCCAACAATCTCCCACTTGTCTGACACAAGTGTGCGTCACCGATTCTCTTGTCTCTTTATCACATCTCCCACTCAACGCAAGGTGTCTTCCATGTCGCACTTGCGATTGACAATATCTAGAGTGGTTTTCTCGATAGGGAGAGTAACTGTCTGACCGGAAAATCTACCATAGATCTCTTTCCGAGCGTGGCCACACATTTACAGTAACTACTCCTCGAGTGGCCTAAAGATGTTTTTACCCAACGTGGGTGGACAATTCCTGTTGATCCATCTACTCTGTATGATGCAGATCACCATGATCCAGAAGAAGTCCATCGGCCTCCTTTTACGGCACGACCTAAAACATCAACCAAAACCAATCGGAAACTGCACCGACTCAGATAGACGGTCGCCAGTCAAAAGAATCGCCTTATAGGAATAAGATAGAAGACCCTGCCACGACCAGGCAGCAATTAATTGATTTAAGGGTCTCTACAATGTCACTGTCCGACAGAGTGTCATACAGTCTGTCTATGTAAACGACCAGTCATCTCCATGACCCCATGGTGCTGAACCAACCATCGATCGACTTACAATCTAGTCACTTCGAGACGTCACCTCAAATGAGTGACTAGGGACAAAACACTAAGTTCATCCTGTTCACTTGAATTGTGTTCAACTTTTCTTTCAACCAATTCGGATAAACAAAGTATTAAAATTTAGTCAAACTAAATAAGGAGTTTTTAATGAAACTCTAACAATGAATGCGATTATCTAATATTTGGAAATTGATACGTATCAATAATTTCATATCTTATAATCTTTAGCAATTCAGGTAACATATTTCATCCCCCATTGAAATGACCTGACTAATCATGTTTCAAGCCTGCAAAAAGCTGGGCTCATGGTATAGCAATACTTGCATCTTTCCCTCGTTCTGAATTTTTGTTTGCTATTTCTTCTTGTCTACGTAACTCTTATTACATAACATCTTCCTGAGTACGTGTCTAGGTTTGTATCTAGACTTAGGACTCTTGGCCTAAAGGTAGCTCCCACTGTTTTACCAGTATAATGGGATAGGATATACAGCTATATGAACTATTTCTAGTCCCTCCAATACTGTCGAATCCAAGCTACTTTCATATGCATCATCATATGACGCAATGTACTTCATTTCCGTTGTTAAATCCGCAATAATAAACTGCCTGGAACACTTCCAGCGGATTCATGACATTTATATCTGAAAATGTCACTCCTACTTGGAACCTTTCCAATAGTATTTTCTGTTTGGAACTCTTCCAACAGATAAATCTTCTATGAAACACAGCCAGTTCGTGATTTCAAATCACCTTGATTAGTTTGGAAATTGAAGTCTGTGTAACCCTTACACGCAACTCATTTTAAACTCCAAACACATGGAACATATCTTTTAGTCCGTCGCAAGTACTAAGGATGTTCTTTATGGCTATCAAGTGACTCTCACTTGGATTTGATTGCAAATGATTCGTCATACTCAAAGCATGCGAAATGTCGGATTGAGTATACATCACAGCGTATATAATTGATCTCGCAGCGGAAGAAAAAGGAATCAATTATTATGTGTTCAACTTTCTTGAACTAGTCAAAGATCTTATCAATATAAGAATTTTGACTCAATGCTAATATCCTTTTAGATTTATCTCCATAAATTCAGATATCTAAAAGATGTATTCTACTTCTCCAAAATCTTTCATCATCTAAAATGATCAATATGTCTCCACATATAAGACTGATGCACACCACATTACTCCCACTAAACTTCATGTATAAACATAATTCCTCGAGATATCGAGAAATATTTTGCAACATGATTGACACACTAATTCCAACTCTTTTGTGCTTACTTAAGACATACTCTTAAGCTTGCAAATTAACTTAGGATAATTAGGATCTACGAACCCACAGGTGAATATAAAATATACTACCTCTTCTAGAATCGTATTCGAGAAGGTGGTTCTTGAGATCCAGTTGGCATCATACTATTATGATATGCTGTAATCGCTAAGTATATTCGAATGGATCAAAGAATTAAGGTTGGTGCAAAACTCTTTGCCTACCAAGTTATCTTTGAAAACATTTTAATGTTCATCCATGCAAATTTCGATCTTAAAAATCAATTTACATTGAAGAGGTCGTACTTCTTCAAGTAAAATTTACCAGGTCACATACCTGACCATCATGCATGGAGTCCATTACGAATCGTATGACTCTAAGCCATATCAAGAAGTTGGGACTAAAAACAGTCTTTTATAAGTCACATATTTCATCACTATTAAGGAGTGATAAAATTCCACCTGACCTCCTAGGTTCCGAAGAAACAACTACTGAACAAGCAATGAGGAAAACTTTTTCCGGACCTTATGCTCAGTTTGTGGCTCTTGAAACATTTTCTCCCACTCTGTCTTATCAAGAAATAATCGTATTTTTTATTGAAAGACAGCATCACGAGTCACAAACGCTTTGTTCTCGTGGTCAATGTGGGATTATTGAGCACTTGTTTCATTCAAATAACTTATAAATTCGGTACGCTACCTACCCATATCGTATATGGAATCAGACTGTTTTAAATGTGTTTTAATATGGTGGGAAAAGAAATAGCAGACAAAAATATTAAGATCCCAAGGTTAGTCAAATGGCTCATTTTGACTTGATAAAGACAAAACCATATCGTATAAGGTTCTGTTTCTCTATTGCAACAACACCTTATCTAATAATGTGTGTTAGAGAATGTTAACTCGTGAAACTATTTCACAATACTTTTGGTGAAAATCAAAGTCAATACTTCGATATTTACATTTACGATTTACTTGTAAGTCCTTGTCTAATACTCTTGGTGATTAACTACTTCACATTGAAGCTCTTTGAACTTTTCAAAGATTTCTCATAGCACCTCATTAAGTAGAATCAAATATAATATCTACTTAAATCGTTGGTAAATTAAAGTGAAATAGTCATAACCATCTCTGGTTGTGTTTGTTATTGGACCACACATATTCTAATGTAATAGGGCCAATAACTCACTAGTTCGATTTCCTTTTAAATAAAAAGGGCACGAATCATCTTGCCTTGAATACAAGATTCGCACGCACCATAAGATTCAAAATCAGATGGTTTAGGGATAGTTGTCAATACTAGCCTCTTAATGTGCTACACAATCCAGAATTAAGATTAGATTAGGGTCACCAATTTTGAGCCTTTACAATCTATATGACAAGTAATTACTAGTTTAGGTCAAGAATATATTTACCTTTGATTGGTATGGGATAACCATTGACCAAGTATAGGCATAAAAAGATACAACGTTTGTTCTATTCAAAAAAAAAATGAAACAGTTGTGTCGTACACAAAAGTGGATACTATATTCTTTATTTAGAGGTTATGTACATAATAACGTTTATTAAAGTATACCTCTAAATCCAAAACTAGATTGATTACATTATAACTTTTATATGTCTCTATAGAAATAAAACTACAATAGTTATATTTCCCTTGTAGGTCGACATTTAATTATGGTTAGTCGTCGCACGAATCATTATTATATGCATTGAATACATTGATGAAAACCATAATGGATATCTAATACCCAAAAATATTGCATTTAGCAAAATAAATGTCGATCATATAGATATTATGGGTGAAAAATTACACCCTATTTCTAACTCTTTAGAAAACTTTGGGAAGATTCTTTTCTTGTGTCCTACACTGTAAAATAGAATCGTCAAAAGTTGGGTTCGACACCTTGCTTGGGTTTTGACTTTACTATTCAAAATAGTCTTGCCTTTTTCCCTTGCCTTGTGTCAAAGTCGAGCCAACCTACTCTTGAACCTTTTCTTAACAATTAAGAATATAAACATCATTCTTAGTGCTCCCACTCACTTTCATGAATTTCTACTTAGACAAGTATATTAGAATTATTGTGAAGACTATTCTTCATTTCATTCATGGTTTTACCTTCAAAAGGATAAACATTTCATGATGTGACTACGGTATTTGGTTATTCACGATTTTAAATAAATCAATTAACCTAGTCGTCCCCACTGATTTGGCCTCTTTTGAGGTAAGCCTCGATAAGGAGTATAATGACGACATACCAAAATACAAATATTTTCTTTGGAGCAAAATTTGATGTACCATTGTTATAAGAAGGCGTCACAAAATATTCAAAAACGCTTTTGACTAAGTGTGACTTATTCATTTACTCTTTATAAGAGACATTTGCAATGGTGAATATGAGGATCAAAAGATACAATTCATTTTGTCTTTAGCTATGGTGGTATAAACGGAGATTGCAATCAAAATGCTACCGTATAAAATAATGGAAACCTTTTCCACGATTGAACGGATTTTTTAAGTTCATAGAAGGATAAATAATTGTCATTGCGCGAATAAAAATAAATATCAACGGAAAATAAACATTCATTGCTTATAATTTACTTGTAAAAAAAACAATTTTAAACAAGTCACTCATATAATGACCCCTCACGAAATTATATAAGTGATTCCAAGACCCATCTTTAGACAAAAATAGTCATCGCATGCTACCTTTATCAAAAAATGGTAAGTCAATACTTGACTAATTCTACACTTAGAACTCTTGGTTGACGGATTTCAACTAAATCCATCTCCTAGTCCCAAGATAACGCTTATCTCGTTGAGTCCAATCCAATTTTGGCTTGTGATCGCATCACCCTACTTACCCGAGGTAAAAAGGGACCCACGAGCGTGGTAGCCCTAATGAACACTGGGTTCATAGGTGTTACTAATTGGTAAGGCTAAATCTCAATTTTTAAGTTATGTGAGAGGTCTTGTCAATTTTGTTATTAATTCCCTATAAGCGAACTAAGTCGGTGAATTGTGAATAACGTTGAATTGACAATCACGGTAAATAAAATGCATGTGTGACGATTTTGGCATGGGCGAAAATAAAGCAAGCAATCAAGCAACAATAAAATCCTAGTATGGCCACCTAGCTAATCAAAATTAACTAGATAGTTACAAATTCGGAAACCAACTCCTTGGTCCCTTGCCTCTTCACTTGGAACATCTTCCAAAATGGCACCGTCTCGAGGGAGTCACCGGTCTTCATAAAATAATTACAAATGTACAAATATACAAATTCCTATTATACATTTATACTATAAAATAAAATTATTAAATTATACAAACCGGCGATACGAGATCGCAATAAAATTACAACCAAAACGTTATTCCCTTACATTACGGGTAATAACGATAAAAAAACTAGGCCATACTAGGTACAAACTTTGCATAAATGATTAAATAAATAAAATTCATTCATTCAACCAAAAATAAAATAAATTGCTGCAAAATTCATGCCAAAATCGTCCTAAGTTCAATTCATGCTCATTGTAGCTCGATTTCTTCCGGGATTCATTGATTTTTAACCATTAAAAATCAATATCAACATTTAAATCGCATTTAAATTCAAACTAATTAACTAAACTGATTTAGAACTCAAAATTAGTCACTACTAATTTTTTTGGTCATTAATTAGATTGATTTGATTTTATTTGCTAAATATTACGGTTTAATCATAACAATTATGAAATAAAACCAAAATAAAATATAAACATCATAAAATTTGAAACCAAAAACTTTGTACATTCTGGAAAATTTCCAGGAACTATAAAAATAAAAAACATTTGCCCAAAGAATTTAAATTAATTTTATGAACAAATAGCTTTGTATTTAATGGTTTTATCAAATAAAAACATTAGATATAGTAAAACAGTGAAACAAATTATGAAATTTCACCAAGAGTATCAACATCAGAATGTTAAATGTACAAAAAATTTCAAGACCAGAAATGGACGTTTCAATTTTATGAACATTATAATCTCATATTATCGACTTTTATCGTATAAAAATCAATGAACATGCAATACATAAGTAAAATTCACGAAATTTTACATAAAATATGTAAGAAATGCATGTGAGATCATATTAAAATTTACATTACTCAGAATCAACCTGAACCTATTTTAGTTAACTTTTAACTCATAAATGCATGTTAACGCTCGGTTTAATAAAAGGCCAAAAATCAAAATAATAGCAAATTAATCCCTAAAATCACGAAATTTGACCACAAACATTTTGAGGTCATAGGTATACATGCACCAAAACTTCGTCAGAATCGTATTTTAACTCAAAATCTTTGATTTATTAGTTATCTTATAACTTTAATAAAAATGTCCAAAATGAACATGCATGCTACAAGCTAGCTCTGATACCAATTGAAAGTCCATAGACCTTAATTAGACTCCTCTAATTATTTACTAAATTACTTATTAATTTAGTTTATGATGATCTATGTAACATGCATGCAAATATAAAGACATTTATATAAAAGAAGAAATTTCCTCACATTGATATGGAAATTATATGGGCACAACAAGAACTCCTTCTTGTTGTTCTTGAGCTATAAATATGGATGAACACAAACTATCTCCAAAGTAGAAGATCTCCTCTAAGTTGCACCAAGATTAACCCAAATAATCTACCCTTATTATTAACTAGATAATAAGATAGATATTATTCTACTAATATTATGACTATATTACTACACTAGTAATACTTAGTAAATATTAGTATTTGAGAGTTTTAGTGAGAAGAAGAGTTTTAGAAAGAAGTATGACAAATGCACAAAATGAAGTAAGTATAAAATGAACACAAAATGTTCATAATATAGGCCATTTGGCCGGATGTCATAGTCCAAATATGGACTATTATTTTGCTCAATTTTGTCACATGCATTAGAGTGGAGTGTTGTAGTATATATGATGATTATTTCTACTTGTAATGTCACTTTCATAAGTAACTAAATAGTAAAAACAAGAACTAAAATCATCACCTTTGAACTACAACCAAAACCGGTCCATTATGGCCTAGTTTGGTCCATTTTGATTTTTGATATTTGTCTCACAAATACTTATTGATCATATGGTTAATTATCTTGTATAATTAAGTGTTAATTTGATCATATAACAATTATATGACTCAATTAAATAAATAATATGTACTTAACATTTTAAGTAATATTTTACCATTATATCAATATATAATGGGTCCCACAATGCTTAGTTAATTTATTTTACAACTCCTTGTAAATATAATTAACTAATTACCTCTATCTCAAAACCTCAACTAATTTAGTAATTTAACGATTAATTACTAAGTTAAATCTTATTTAATCGTATTAAAATAAGATATAAATTTATTAGTCAATTATCGCATAATTGAAAAATAAGTTTAATCGAATTTGAGTTCTTAACTCAATTTCTAATAATTAACTCTCGTACATATCGAATATATGTAATGTACTAATTAACTGTATCGTATACAAATAATTAGTTACTATTTGGATTTCATCCTTTAGGTGTGACCGAAAGGGATCAGTTGATCACCGCCGTCAAACGACAATAACGTCAAACTCTAGTTAGCCAACCGTTATTGATTTACGTTAATCAACTGACTAATCATATATATAGTCAATAATTATCCCAATTATATTCCATAATAAGATTTATTATGTGGCGCACTATTGTGGAGGACACCTACTCCAACAGGAACTTTTCCTTTCTTTGCCCTAAAACAACTTCAACGGCATAATCACTCGCATCGCACATAAGCTCAAATGGAAGATTCCAATCAGGTGACTGGATTATAGGTGCGGTGATTAAAGCGCGTTTGATTTTGTTGATTGCCTCAAGGCATTCCTTTGTGAAATTAAAAGGTGCATCCTTGAAAAGGAGCTCAGTCATGGGCTTGGCTATTTTAGAAAAATCTTTTATAAACCGTCTGTAGAAACCGGCGTGGCCAAGGAAACTCCTGACTCCTTTTACATTAGCAGGTGGTGGCAGTTGTTCAATAACTTGGATCTTAGCTCGATCCACTTCAATACCTCTCTCAGAAATGATGTGTCCTAGAACTACACCTTCGTTCACCATGAAGTGACATTTTTCCCAATTGAGAACAAGGTCGACTTCTTCACAGCGTTTCAGCACTTTGGATAGATTTGTCAAACAATTATCGAAGAAAATGCCATAGACGCTAAAGTCGTCCATAAATACTTCCATGATAGTCTCAACAAAATCGGAAAAAATACTTGTCATGCAGCGCTGGAAAGTGGCAGGTGCATTACACAGACCAAATGGCATTCGGCGATAAGCAAAAGTACCATAGGGACAGGTGAAGGTGGTTTTCTCTTGGTCCTCAGGATGAATAGGAATTTGGAAAAATCCTGAGTAACCATCTAGATAGCAGAAATATTTGTGGCAAGCTAACCTCTCTAGCATTTGATCAATGAAGGGCAGAGGATAGTGATCTTTTCGAGTTGATTGATTCAACTTCCTGTAGTCAATACACATGCGCCATCCCGTCACAATCCTTGTGGGGATGAGCTCATTCTTTTCATTCTTGAATACTGTTGTTCCTCCTTTCTTGGGAACAACTTGGACAAGGCTAACCCATTTCGAGTCAGAAATTGCATAGATTATGCCAGCATCTAGCAATTTCATAACTTCAGCTTTAACTACTTCTTGCATGTTAGGATTAAGACGGCGTTGACCTTGAACACAAGGTTTTTGGCCTTCTTCTAAGTTAATTCTATGCATGCAAAAGTCGGGGCTTATGCCAGTGAGATCTTCAAGCTTATATCCTATTGCCTTCTTATGTTTTCTCAAGATAGTCAATAGCGAGTTCAACTGGTTTTCATTTAGGAGAGCACTCACTATGACTGGGCAATATTCAGACTTATCTAAAAAGGCATATTTTAGATTTGAGGGAAGAGGTTTAAGTTCAGGTTTATGTACTTCTGCCTTGGCAGGAGCATCAATTAAGCTTATGAACTCCTCAACTTCTTCAGATGGTATCTCTTTTCCAGTCAAGTCCCTTTCCAGCTCACTGATCTCAAAATTATCTATCTCAAAGATATCCTCTAACAATAGAATTGCTTCTAAAGGATCCTCAATTATTGATGGATACAGAGATTCATCAATGATTGAGTCGACAATGTCAAGGAAACGGCAAGGCTCTTCAAGCATAGGGCTCTTCATTGCACTGTTTAAGTTGTAGGTGACTTTATCATCACCTACTTCTAATGTCAATTTTCCATTTTTGACATCGATTACTGCTCCCGCAGTGTGTAGAAATGGCCTTCCTAAAATGATAGGGATTTGCGAATCTTCAGCCATATCTAACACTATGAAATCGACTGGAATGAAAAATCTTCCTACTCTAACAGGTACATCTTCTAAAACTCCCATAGGTTGTTTTAGAGAACGATCTGCCATTTGCAGGGTGATACTTGTGCATTTCAGAATTCCCATATTCAATTTTTCGCAAATGGAATAGGGCATAACGCTTACACTAGCACCTAGATCGCATAAAGCTTTATCAATAGTGTAGGTGCCTATAGTGCAAGGTATAGAGAAACTACCAGGATCCTTTAACTTAGGAGGGGACTTATTTTGCAATAACGCACTGCATTCAGCGGTGAATGCGATGATTTCAACATCATCTAAAGTCCTCTTCTTTGTCAAGATATCCTTCATAAATTTCGTGTAAGAAGGGATTTGAGTGATTAATTCAGTGAAGGGAACCGTTACTTGGAGGTTTTTGACTACTTCCATGAACTTACCGAACTGGGTTTCCTTATGATTTCTCCTCAAATGTTGGGGAAATGGAACTTGAATTTTGATAGGTTCCTTTTCGAGTTCATCCTTCTTTTCATGTTTGTCTTCCGCTTCCTTAGTAGTGGATGGTTGGGTTTCTTTTTGGCTTTCTACTTGTGAAGGCTCAACTGTTGGTTCTTTGGGTTGCTGAGGTTCCGCATAAGTGGTACCACTCCTAAGGGTGATAGCATTTGCGGTGTCCCTTGGTTGTTCACCATGAGGTGGGAGTTGGCCTTGTTTTCTTTGGGCATTAGATGCAGCCAATTGGGCCATTTGAGTTTCAAGCATCTTGATGGCAACACCTTGAGCTTGATCACTCTTTTGAAGTTGAGCAAACATTGAATCTTGCTTTTGAACAACTTGTAGAAGCATGGATTCAATTTTGCTCAAGCTTGAGTCATTAGGTTGGCCTTGAATTTGGGGTGATTGGTGTTGAGGTTGATTTTGATATGGTTGGTTGAAGTTAGATTGGAATGAAGGTCTCTGGTTTTGAAAACCAGGTGGATTGTAAGGCTTTTGTTGGTGTGGTATGAATGGTTGTTGAATTTGTTGGTGGGGATTTTGAATGTTAGTGCTTTTGTAGGACAAAAAAGGGTGGTTTTTTGTGTTTTCGTTATAGAAGTTCGAGAAAGCGTTGCCTTGCCTATATCCTTGATAGGCATTAACTTGCTCTATTGAACTTCTACATTCTTGAAAACTATGCCCTCCAACCCCACATGTCTCACATACCACTACATGGTTAGTGACGTTGATATGTTCCTTGGATTGGGAAGAGCTTCCTACTTGTTGCTGCAGAAGGGCTAATTGGGCTTCCAGGAGTGCTACTTTACTTGAATCTTCCTGCTTGGCTTTGAGTGGCATAGCACGCGAGTTGCTATACTGAGAATCGTGGATTGCCATTGACTCGATAGTCGCACTAGCTATTTCTACATCGATTTGATCGAAACGACCATTGTTAGCGAAGTCGAGGATACGACGCGATTCGCCACAACAACCGTTGTAGAAGGTGATAGCTAGGAACCATGAATCAAGGCCATGATGAGGGTATTCTCTTTGTAATTCTTTGTATCTTTCCCATGCCTCATAAAGGCTTTCGTCGCCCCTCTGACGGAATCCAATGATTTGACTCCGTAAGAGTGCGGTTCGTTCTGGTGGGAAGTACTTTTGATAGAAAGCAAGAGCTAGAACATCCCAGTCGACAATTCCTAAGGCAACTCAGTCAAGACTATTGATCCAGAGTTTTGCCTTTCCTCTTAAAGAGAAGGGAAAGAGCATTTTCCTAATCTGCTCTAGGGATACTCCAGTTTGTCTAATTGTGGAGCAATAGTCACAGAAGTTTTGGATATGAAGGTTGGGATCTTATGTGGCATTGCCACCAAATTGATTTCTTTAAATTTGATTGATGAAGGCAGGTTTGATTTCGAATTTTTGTGCTGTAATTTGAGGTGTAGCGATACCCTTTGGAAGTGTATCTGCGGTGGGTTTGGAATGGTCGGAAAGTCGAACCATTTTTGTTTGTGAAGATGAAGATGGAATGTGGGTTGAAAGTTGATTGGTGTTTGGAAATGGAGATGAAAATGGATTTCTTCTCCTTCAAGATTAGGTAAGATATCCGAGTATTTCTCACGAATACGATCTAAACTTGAAATATCAGAAGCTTTTGAAATTTCGTTGAATAGCTTTAATTTCCTACGCAGAGTTCTTTCTAGTTCGGGGTCTAAAGGAATAGGGGTCCCTAGTCTAGAAGATTTGGGCATAAGATTGGAAAGCTAAGATGAAAAATCAAGAGAGGTCTAAAGGAATTTGGGTTCCTAAAGACTAGATAAAACTAATTGCGATAAAAATCACAAGAAAAAGGAAAATTAAACCGTGCTCCCCGGCAACGGCGCCAAAATTTGATCGAGCCTGTCGCAAGCCCGATGCAAAGATAATTTACCCAGACTAGGCTAATAACAAATTAATGTAATTAGGGAAGTAGGGGTCGATCCTCAGGGAGATGGTATTTCCTATGGATTGTGAATCGTCTCACAATTGAGTTTTATCTAAAGATTTTCTGGGTTTTGAGGTTTTGAATTCTAAACTAATGAAGAACATAAATAAAAACAAAATAAAAGCAAACTAAAATGAAAACAATAAAGCAAATGATGACTTAACAATAATGAGAAGCATCTAGGGAAGTAGGTTCACACATGTAGATTTACATATTGATGAAATTGGATTTAGGATATGCAAATAATTCATTGCGCGTTCGTAAGAATGGTGTTCATTACAATCATAGATCAGATGGTCTAGCAGGCATTTAGGCGATTTACTAGGTCTTAATCCACTATGTCATGCTTTGTCTATTCAAATCTCGTATGTCTACCTTGGAAAAGAATTCCATACTAGTCAATGATTGTGATCAAGAATCGTCAACTATCGTTAAAGTCCAAACATGCATAGACACAATGTTTTAAAAGCACAATTTCTTGTATCCAATTATCATCTTTTAATCAATCTAACATGGCTACCCTACACCCTAGAAAGGTGACTACTCACTCATGATTATGTTTATGTCTACGATGATATTAACAATGAAAGTTAAGATAGGCATATTTAGTTGATTTTAACAATAATTTAGACTCTCTATGTGGCGCGATAATAACGACGCTATTTGACAATCTAAGGAATGAAATTATGATTATAACAACATAAAAATGAATCTAGAATAATATGAATAGAAAATGACAATCAAATAAGGAACATAAAGAACTTTAAACAAAGGATAAATTAGGAATACCTAGGGACGATCAACAATGGAAGTGATAACGATAATAGAAAACCTTTGCATAGAATAATCGTTCCTTGAATTACAATACTTGTACCCAACAAAGTAGACTACAAAGATTGAAATTCTTATTGAACTAAACTAATGTTTTGATAAGAAATGGACAGAAATAAACTAAGAACAAAAGACAAAAGAAGAAGAAAATCTAAACTAGAAAGACTAAAAATTAAAGAGAAAAGAAAGGAGATGTTGTGAGTTGTACGAGATAGAGATTGAGATGGATGTGGATAGAGATGCCTTGAGAAGAGGGGCTTAGAGCATCTATTTATAGCATTAGGGTTTCGTGGAGAAGAGGTCGGGCATTAAACACATAGGACAAAAGTAAAAAGTTGTAGCCGTCATGCTCGGATCAGCACACATCCCCGATCGGGTACACACTTACCCGATCGGGTAAGTTGACATCTAGAAGTATTTGACTAACGTTTCATCTTCCTTCGCTTTGACTTGACTTCCATCATCCCCCTTGACCTCTCCAATCGAGTTTGTTGATAGGATTTGATGTAAAGCGATGAGTTCTTTTGCCCAATTGATTGATCTTCCGGTAACTACGAAACTGTCTTCACTCCTTCTCTCTTTCGAATTAGTGAACCTTCTCGAAATGCCTTTGACATGGTCAAGCTTGCTTCTTCAAATCGTCGGGTTCTAGGCAAATGCTCGGGAATATAGAAAAAGGGCGTAGAAACGTCACTTTCCCTACAAAACAGGTTAGAACACAGGAATTCGCCTAGAAGACGATATTAGCTCATAAAATGGCTTAACAAAGCACAAATGACATATAAAACCGAGCTAAAGTGGGGGTTAAAATTATACAAATATTCACTTATCAGCTATGCATGATCCCGATTTTCCGGATGTGGAGTTTAGTTCGATCAAGCAATGGCAACGTTGGTTTATTATCAAGAGCAAAGGTATGAGAGCTACCAAATTCCTTGATATTTCTTCTTTAAAGCACATGGATCTTTATAAGCATGTCAAGGTATTATTTAGGGGTCTAGGAATGACTACTGGTATGGACTTTAATTATAAGACCTACCCCCAATTGACCCTTGAATTCTTGAGTTCATTTGAGTTGCAAAGATCTAGGCAAAAAGACTCTATTCCTCAAGTTCGGTTTCGATTGTTCAACAATGACTATAGTATGGACTTAGGGACCTTTGCTGACCAATTCGGTCTCACCCATAAGGATACTGTTACCTCACCTCCCGAGGGCTTTGATATTAGCCATGTTTGGAGCACCATTTCTACTTATCCTGTCTCTCGTTGGGACCATATCCCACACCAACACATCCATCATCCCGCCATTAGAATCTGGCAAAGATTCATGGGATGGACCTTCTTGGGTCGTGCTGAGCCACATTTGGTGAGACGGGTAGAGTTGGATATTTTAGGAGGGTTCTTGAATGTAAATGGTGATGAACCATGGTCGATTAGCATTCCTTACTATTTTGCTGTTCAATTGACTAAAGCCACTAATCCAAAGAACACTGGCATTGTTTATGGAGGCCTTGTCACTCGCCTTGCTACGCGAGTTTGTGGTTTTAACCAAGCCACCACTGACCTCCAGGCATTTACTACACCTCCCACCGAGATGGGAAATGGGTTGGATTTTGATTATTTTGTGCAGCTTAATTGGTTTCGTGTCTCTCACCCCTATATGATTTGGAGGATAGCTGGCCGTGATTCGGTCAAGTTGACCGATGAGGTGAACGAGATTCCATTGCTTGGGCAGCGTCCTCGACTTCAAGAGGGTGAGGCCATCTTACCCCGTCCCACTTATTTTCTTCCTGTTGGGGATATTACCCCCGATGACCCCCCTGTTCAGATTATATCCCGCCACCCTGAGGTAGGATCATCCTCTCAGCCGACCCATGCTACGGGCGACGTGACTGCCATGTTTCAAGCCTTAACCATGTCCATTGATAGAGTTCAGTCAGACCAGCAGCTTGCTCTGCACCTCATTTATGATTACTTTGCGAGTCAAGGTGTGATTAGACCTGAGGGCCCCCACCCGTCTTTCTATACTTGGCCCGAAGGGGGGTATGGTACTGCTTATGATGCAGGTGTGCATCAGAATGGAGCTGATTACTGTGGTACTGACTATGGCGTCGAGCGTTTTGGAGGATATGGAGGTGATTTTAGTGGTCACCAAGTAGATGAGTACCAGTCCTTTGGAGCCAGCAACCCTACCGGGATCGTTGCTTCTAGTAGTAGTTATTATTCTGCAGATGATACCTACTACATAGATGCTTTTGGATCCGCATCCGAGCCGCCTCCTTCAGAGAGGAGAGGCCGTAGCTGGTGGTCTTTGAGATGAGATGATAACAAGCTCCCCTTGTTTATACTAGCTTGGGGGAGGCTAGACATTTTGTAAGCTTTTCTTTCTTTCTTTTATTTTTAGCATTTTTAGTTTTCTTTTTAGCCCCTTTTCCCATTAGAATTTCATCTTGTTTCTCTGTTCTATGTGCTACCAACCGTTTCTCGGTTTGCTTCTATTATAATTGCATGCACATTGAGGACAATGTGAAGTTTTAGCTTGGGGGAGGATTTGAATTTAGAAGAGGGACAGATATAGCCTCAAGCAAAGGCAAACACGTGCAAATTCGGGTCCCAATACTCAAGAGAGGTATCCTAGAAAGGCCTCACAACCTTCACCAATTTTAGACTAAAAATCGATCCTACATTGAAAGCATCCATATTAGTTTTCTCAACATTTGTAAACTCATTCGTCCACGCTTTGACTTCAAATTTGAAGTGACACTCTCCTATCTACAACTTATAAGAATGTGCCCGCAGTCTAGTATGGTAGACAATCCAAATTCATTAAGTGAGACTAATCATGATCAAAATGTAATGTAAGAAGCCAAGAGAAATAAAGAAGAGGCTTGGGAAATTTGGGTAAGAAAGTGGACAAACGATTTTGGTCATGTGGGGCTTTAAGTCAAGCTAGTAATAACCAATTGTGTAGTGGATACTCAATCCAAATCATACCAATTTCCATAAACAATCCTATTTCACAAAAATTTGAGTGAAGAGTGTATCGAAAGAGTCCATAGTCAATAAGATCATGCAAAAGCTGAAAAAGTCCAAAGAATATTTTCTATGCTGCGTCGTTATGTAAATCTCAACCAAGATTCGCACTTTCCTTTGCCCTTGTTGTTTCGGGTTTATGATTCATCTACTTGTTAAGAGCTTATTTTTGAGATTTGGATGATATATTGATCATTGTTTGCTACCCTTGTCCTGGTTATGATTGTTATGTTTGCTTGAGGACAAGCAAGGGTTTAGCTTGGGGGAGTTTGATAAGCGATATTTTGTACTAATTTATCCCCCGTTTTAGCTCGATTTCTATATGATTTATGCACTTTGTTAAGTGATTAACGAGCTAATATTACTATTCTAGCTGTTTTGCGTGCTTTGTCTCGTTTTATAGGAAATGAAGCAGGTTTTGCTATATTTTCTTACTTTATGGAGCAAAGGCACTAGAATACAAGTTTACGAGGAACCGATGATAGCAATTTCATGATTGGATCACAATTCCCATTGCATCATTCCTCAAAGTGGATTGGTCTTGACTTTTGACTTAGTTTCTCAATTAAAACACAAGCCCAAGTCAACCAAAGCCTGGCCCAAGACCATTTCCGAGCTGGAAACTACCAAAACAAGGCATAGGATTCCGTGCCCAAAGAAGAAATTCGAAGAGACGAAAGAAGATCCATCAGGGTTACATACCCGATCGGATTTACCATATACCCGATCGTGTATGTATGCTGTTGAACGCCTCTTGCCTCTTCTTCTCCCAAGCTTTAATGGGGATGTTTATTGCCTTGTCTAGGGTATGAATCCGGATGGAAAAGCTCAACCTTGCAGCCCTATAAAAGCCTAAGATCATCATCATCATCAAGAACACATTACATTAGATTACATTACATTACATTACATACCAATCATATTATCATCCCTTACATTTAGCAATTTACATACAAGTTAGATTATAGTTTATGGTTTTGTATGCAAGTTTAGACATCTTACTTCAAGCATTTTCTCTTGCACTCTCTACTGTTTTATCATTACATTTTGGTTGAAATTCGTTCTTATTATTTTCTCTTACATCGTTGTACTTCCATTCCCGGTAATTCTCTATCTTTTGCTTTCATTATTTTCAATACCGTTATGTTTATTTTATAATAGATTCTATCACTTTCATAAACCATGAATTATAATCTACTTAGCCTTCTTTTTGTATTATCATTGTTGTTAGTAATCCCGCATAAAAGTAATTTAGTCAAAATTAAATCATCGTTTAATATGTCTCATTTTACTTCACCTAGTCATATAATAATCATTGTAAATTTCATCATTAGAATAATAGCCAATTTAATATTGATCATGTCAATCATTTTAATATCCCTAATTCATAGTTTAATTTCCTACATCTTTTTCCTCTTAATTTATTTAATCACATAAATTAAATCTAGTAGTGTAGGATTATCATTATGTAGATATAATAAATAAAATTGAAATATTGAAATGATTT
>JAIUZE010004758.1:0-34569 GCA_022085475.1 Heliosperma pusillum | reverse complement strand
GGTCGTGCGGGACCGTTATAAACCAGCGCTAACCGGGAGGCAACCCGACATTTACTTGTACTTTATTTGTAAATTTTATTTCGATTAGTCTAATTATTAATGTCATAGTTTAATTAGATTTCGTTTGGATAGTTAATATAGTTGTGCTTTATGGAGTGCGGTGAGGGAGCGATCTAACAATTTTATTGAGTGATTACAGCTAATACAATCGGAAATCGCTTTAATAATGAAGAAACGAAAAGAAAGAAAGGAGAAAAGAAGAGAAAAATGAGGAAAGCTAAAAATCACAGGTTGCTCGACCGAGCAAGTCCGTGCTCGATCGAGTTTTTGCTACACCAAATAATCAGCCACTCGAGCAAAGGCGAAAAAACGAGTTTGTCTAGGTTGCTCGATCGAGCAAGCTTCCTTGCTCGATCGAGTCGAGCGGTTCAGACCGGCCCCGAGGTTGTTTAATCAGGTTTTCCCCAATTCTTTCCTCATTCTTCTTCAATTTTCGTCTCTTCTTTCCTCCCCTCACCCTTATTCCCTCATAATAACTCAAGCAAAGTCTTTCATATCATCATTTCATCATCAATCTAGCATCAACAAACATTAATTTACTTGTTTCAAGCTCAATTTGTGAAGAAATCGGTATTTTTGCTCCCTTATTTTGCCCAAAACGTGAATTAGGGTTTGTTTCTTATTTCTTCAATTTTGTGCTTCTAATTTGTTGTTGTTGCTTCCTAACTTTGTTATTTAGTAATTATTCACTATTACATTGCTAATTGCTCCGTCTTTCTTGCGTTTTAGACTCAAATTTGAATTTTTTTTCGAGTTAGGGTTGCTAATCCGTCTTTTGAGCATTTAAGTTGTGTTTGTGTGTTTTATTTACTTCCCTTAGCTATGTCTAGGCAAGAAGGAACTAGTAAGCGTCGTAGAGCACCCCGTATTGTTCGCCAACCCGACATAGAAGCAATTCCGAGTAACCCCGACTACCCTTGGATCGTTTTCAACACACAAGAGCAGCATGACCGGTTTGCTTTGCTTATGGGTCGTCCTATGGACCCTACTCGCTGTGTGTGCCCCAACGTTCTTGATTCACTCGGTTTTGGGAATGCCATTTTTGCTATGTTTCACCGAATCGGGTTTGGGGGGCTATATTCCCTGAATGAGCTTTCTTATCGACCATTGACACTTGAATTTTTCAGTTCCTATGATTGGGACGAGACCAATGAAAGTGTGTCTTTTAGGTTGCTTAATAGGGACTTTGTGTTGACTTACGCCGAATTGGCGAATCATTTGGGTCTTTCTGTCGGTGACGATGATACTTTTATTGCTGTTCCTTCCGGCTTTCAAGCCATTGAATACTTTCGTTTATTTACGGGTCTTCCTGAGGCACGTGTCAATGTCATGGCGGTCAATGATGTGCAACATCCTTGTCTAAGGTTGTTTTTGCGTTTCTTTAGCCTCCTTTTATTTGCTAGGAAGGACCTAAGTAAGCTTAATTCTCATGAGGTCCTATTACTTGCTTCTACCCTCAACCCCATGCGTGAGATTGATTTTTATTTTAATCCGGTTGGTTTGGTGTGCTTTGCTTTCTAGAGGATCACTTCCGCTACCCAACATTCCTTAGATTGTGGTGCCTGGGTCACTAAGTTGGCTAGGAGACTTGCTGGGTTTGGGGGAGACCGTAACTACACACCAATGACCCCCCTTCATGCCCTTAGAGTGGATGAGGAGTACTTGCGCCACACCCTTTGTTGGATAAATGCGTTAGGAAACAATAGATTTCAGTGGCGGGTACGGGGAACCCAGTGGATAGCTCTTCCTGATACCGATAACCGTCTCCCTTCTACGGAGCGGTTGTCTACCCATGATCCTGAGACTGGACCTACCCCTCCCCCTCATTCTTATGTGGTTCCACCTGAGCTTATTTTTGCTTTAGCCGAGAACCGTCGACCTCGTCGGCGGATTACCCCATCTACTTCTGCTTAGACTACCACCACTCCGATTCCACGCTTTACACCCACCCCAGCTCCTTACCCTTACCCTCCACCTGCTTACACCTATGATCCAGCTTTAGAGAGGGAGATTAGGATTCACCAAGGAATAAACAATGACTTGGTGATGAGGGGACTTTGGGAGAACCTCATGCGGACTGATCTTAATGCCACTGCTGGTTGGACTCTGCCGAGCTACTACCGAGGTCCGGGTGATGAGACTGGTGTGTTTGATAATTATGGGGTGACTCCTCAGCAGTTTTCTCAGGAGTTTAGTCACGATTATGGTTGCCTGGGTCGTTCTTGGTATACTCCTATCCAACCGGATGCTCCAGTTTGTGGGTTTGGTGACCCGTTTCGGGCTTCTTCTTCTGGTGCTGCTGAGAGGGGCGACGATGATGATGATGATGATGATCAGGCGCAGTAGTGACAGTTGGTCACTACTCCCCCATTTTGCAGCTGGTTTGGGGGAAGCTATGTCTATACAGCTGGTATTATCTATCCTTGTACTTTCTTTTATTGTATTTTCTTTTAGCTATTTTCCCTTTTCCCTTTTGTTAGTAGTGTCCTTTAGGTTGCTGTTGTTAGTTGATTGTGTGATGTTGTGCTGTTAGCGTCACAATGAGGACACTGTGACATTTAGGTTTGGGGGAGAATCTTTATTTCAGTTGTGTGTTTAGTTTATTTAAAAAGAAAAAAAATCCATAAAAATTGAAAAATTTACAAAATCCAAAAACATGTTTTTATTTTATTAGGTCGAGTCTTGGTGAATTGAATTACAATGATGATAATTTGCATTGTTTCTGCATTTGAATCCCAAATAAGTTGTCCATGTACATTGTTTTGACTTGCTATTTTTGAAAACAAAAGCTCATAGTACAAGTCTTGACCGTTTTTGACTTACCTTATGCTAATTAGATTTGGCAATTTTTGTTGGTAAACCACTTAAAATTCTGAGGTCTTTAGAGCTTCCTAGGCCAGGAACATCAATAAACTGGTCTCATTGTTTTTTAGGCTTGAGTGTGGTACTCCTTGTGGAATGTGTAACATCAAATTGCATAAGTGTGACATTCGTTTCTTGATACTATACCCGTTCGTTTGATAAGTGCATGATGAAAGGTGGTTCTTTTTGTTCAAATAAGCCTCACATAGCCAAAAAGACTTGATTTTATACCCTTATTATTGAGTTCTCTATGTTTAGCCCATTTGAGCATTTGTAGCCTGTTTCATAACCTATCTAATAGCTACATTCCTAGAACTTGCCTACCTTATCGGGACAGTCGCAGTTGCATGTTTTTCTTATCTACTTGTCTATTATGGTTGGGTCGGGATTTCAAAAAGAATATCATTGGGTGTAGCAAGTATGTTGGCAATTGTGTCATTTATTCCCTTTGTTGAGAAAAGTTGTGAAGCAAAAGAAAAGAAAAAAAAATGATGAAGAAAAAGAAAAAAAAAGATTTGAATTGAAAAAATGATGAAAAGAAAATCATGAAAAAGAAGAAAAAGAGAAAAAGAAAAAAAAAAAAGAAAGAAAAAATTGTTGCTTCATTGAATTATTCAAGGGAAAATGAAAGGGAATTTACTAGAGTCTAATCCATTTTTCAGAGAGCAATATCGATCTCTCTCTTGTGTTGTCAAAGTTTAAGATGATTTCTCTAGTCGGTGTTGGTTTGTGCTAGTCTTGTAGATTTGTTTTGGTACGTGTCGCTGCGACTACCGGTCTTAGCCCCACATTCCCAAACGTGCCTTGGCACAACCCATTTCTACCTTCACCCATTAGCCTTCCTTTTTGTCCTGATTCATGTGCTTTGTAGCGAATGCGTATTTGTTGGGGAAATTACTATCACATTAGAATGCATGCATGTTTCATAAGTTGAGTGAGTGTTTCTATTTCTTTCTATCTTCACAAAACTCACCTTTACATAAACTTATGAGTGCTTGAGTGAATCCGCGAGAATCCGACAAATTGAGCCTTGCAAGATTGAAAGGTATTTGGTTTTTGTCTATACTACGGTATCATGTAAAATCTTGGAGTATGAGCTGCGTTTTCTACTTTCCCGTACCTTTGAATTTGTTTTATTGGTACAACTTGGTCATTACTTTGTTATAGATATGGATAGCTTAGGATTTGTATGTGCATTAACATTAGCTTTGAGTTTTTCATTCACCATTTGTATGTTTGTCTTTGTATGTGTTGGTTGCTTTGCTTAGGGACAAGCAAAGGATTGGTTTGGGGGAGTTTGATGATCATTATTTATATACATATTTTATGCTTCCCGTAGACACAATTAACTCGATTTACCGTCTTTCCTTGCTTATTTCTATGCTATATTAGCTAGAATATAGATTCTGCCGCTTTTGTTATGTTTTAATGCAGATTGGATGCATTTGGAGCTTTTTGAGATGATATGGAGCATGGCGGAGTTGGATCGTAGAAGCTAGGCACGGGAATCGAGGAAGAAAAGAGAAGAAATGAAGGAAAGTGAAGAAAACGAGATAAAGGAAGGTTTGCTCGATCGAGCAGTCCAACCTTGCTCTGTCGAGTCGTGGTCAGTGCTTGCTCGATCGAGCAGAAGGCCCTTGCTCGATCGAGCAAGTCACTATTTCGGCGGATTTTCGTGTTTTCCTTAAATTTAACCTAATTAGTAGGATCTTTTGTAATATAAAAAGAAAGCTCGTCTTTCTTAATTAGATATTCTTATACATGCTTTCTTAGGCTTTAGAATACTTTTAAGCTTTAATTCAGAAACCCTAGTTTAATTTACTTTGCCTCCGGATTTTATTCATCAAAGACGATTGTCTTTAGTTCAACTTGTATTCGGTATTTCTCAATCTTTCTTAGTTATTTATTTAATTGTCTTCTTGTTCCTTAATTATTCTTTGTTATTCCTTTCATTGTCGTTAATCATGTTTGCTTTAATTATTATTGTTGTTGTTTATATCGTTATGAGTAGCTAAATTTCTTTCTAGGGTTGAAGGGGATCTAGGATTGTTAGAATGGGTAGATTAATTAATTGAATTGTAATTGCATGGTTATCGTTTGATTATCGTTTTAATTCTAGTTGTTTGATTACTGGCCAGGATTAATTAACTAGTCTTGCGAATTAGGATTGACACCGACCGGGTTAAGACTAAGATAGGCTACGATAATTGAATAGAACTCGTTTAATGATAGCGATCGCATGTTAAATTGTAGATCTAAAGGGCATAATTGAATCGACCGATCTTGTGACCTTAGATAGCTTTATTGCATGATAATTGATTTCCCCTTACCCCTGAACAATAATCCTAGTGAACCTGTGACCCTAGACTTTTAATCTCATTGTTTTCAACCTTATTAGTTTGTTATTGCTTATTTAGTTATTACTTATTACTAGTTGTTATTATTATTAGTTATAGTTGTTATTGTTATTGTTGTTATTTATTGTTGTTATTGATTGCTTTTAGTTTAGAACTCAATCTCAAACCCCGAAATTGTTACCTTAGAGACGAACTTAGTTTAACAGATTAGAATACTACCGCCTCCCTGTGGATTCGATACCTTGCTTACCGATGACTATTAGTTAGTAGTGAATTAGGTTTTACTTTGATTAAGGTGACGCGACTTTACCCTTATCACTTAACAACATTAAGATGGAGACCAAAACAAGGCCCATCTGCCATAATCAAATACAAAGCCTTACCCACCTCCAAAGTGTCCCCAATAATGGTGTCATCATCCAAGTACCATGCCTGCATAGTAAGATCAAAAGTCCCGGATTTTGCACACTAAGGGATGCAAAACCAAAGCAAAATGCAAAGAGCCTAAATAATCACCCTGTTGGACACCCTGACAAGACCACAAGCAATGCTCCCTATAATAAAGACGGGCAGGGCTAGAGTAACAAAACTCCACCCAACGAGAAAAAACCAGACATTGACGGCGGACTTTTTGCAGCATGGTCGCACGATCAACAAGGTTGAAAGTATTCTGGAAATCAACCAGCAACATAGACAGACCCACATCACCACCGCGTTTCTCAATGAGCCGATTCAAGGAATGCAAGATAGCCTCTCCTTCCCCAGACACCCCGACCCCAAACTGAAGGCCAGCAAAATAAGAAGACAAGGAAGGACCAACCAGACAAGCACCAACCTTAGAGTCAATACGTCTCCAGACAGTGCCAACAGCGATAGGAGGAACACCACCCCCATGTTTAACAAAGGGCGTGAACGAAGCACTGACAATGTACTCACCAAGGGCTAAAGGGCGTCGACCCTCTAAAAATAGATTAACCACCCTAGTAACGGAAGCGATCAAATCATCAGAGATAGCCACAACAACGCCACTCAAACAACACATAAGGTGCTAGGCACGAAAACTGATAAGTGAATATTTGTATGGTTTTAACCCCCAATTTAGCTCGGTTTTGTATGTCATTTGTGCTTTGTTAAGCCACTTTATGAGCTAATATCGTCTTCTAGGCGAATTCCTATGTTCTAACATGTTTTGTAGGGAAAGTGACGTTTCTACGCCCTTTTTCTATATTCCCGAGCATTTGCCTAGAACCCGACGATTCAAAGAAGCAAGCTTGACCAAGTTAAAGGCATTTCAAGAAGGTTCACTAATTCGAAAGAAAGAAGGAGTAAAGACAGTTTCGTAGTTGTCGAAAGATCAATCATTTAGGCGGAAGAATTCATCGCTTTACATCAAACCCTATCAACAAACCCTACTCAAGAGGTCAACGGGGATGTTAGAAGTCAAGTCAAACCGAAGGAAGATGAAACGTTAGTCAAAAGGACCTGGATGACCACTTACCCGATCGGGGAAGTGTATACTCGATCGGGTATGTGTGCTGCTTCGAGCAAAACGGCGTCTTCTTCCTACTTTTTTCTTATGTGTTTAATGTCCGACCTCTTCTCCACGAAACCCTAATACTATAAATAGATGCTCTAGCCCTCATCTAACAACACACCTTCTTCTCATACTTCTCTTCTCTTCTTACATTTCTCCTTAGATTAGGAGGAGGGGGAATTAGCCTCCCTTCTCTCATTTTCTTCTTCTTTAGTCTTTAGTTCTTAGATTATTTCTGTCCTTTTCATATCAAAACATTAGCTTAGATTAATAAGAGTTTCAATCTTTGTAGTCTACTTTGTTGGGTACAAGTGTTGTAATTCAAGGATCGTTTATTATGTGCAAGGATTTTCTATTATTGTTATCATTATCGTCATCGATCGTCATATAGGTATTTCTATTTTATCCTTTGTTTAATGTCTTTATGTTTTCTATTTGATTGTTATTCTCTTTACATATTGTCTTAGATTCATTTTCGTATCGTTATAATTGTAATTTCATTTCTTAGATTATCAATTAGCGTCGTTATTATCGCCATATAAAGAGTCAAAATCAAATAAACATGTCAATCCTAGTTTTCATTGTTAATATCATCTTAGATTTAGACATTATCATGAGTGAGTAGTCACCTTTCTAGGGTGTAGGGTAGCCATGTTAGATTGATTAAAAGATGTTAATTGGATAAAAGAAATTGTGCCTTTAAAACGTTGTGTCTATGCATGTTTGGATCGTAACGATAGTTAACGACTTCTGGCCGGAAATCATCGACTAAAATGGAATTCTTTTCCAAGGTAGACATACGAGAATTGAATAGACAAAGCATGACATGGTAGATTAAGACCTAGTAAATCGCCTAAAAAGCCTGCTAGACCATCTGATCTATGATTGTAATGAACAAATCATTCTTATGAACTCACAATGAATTATTTGCATGTTCCAAATCCAATTTTATCAATATGTCAATCTAAATGTGTGAACCTACTTCCCTAGATGCTTTTCATTACTTGCTTTATTGTTTTTATTTTGTTTTCATTTATGCTTTATATTAGTTTAGACATCAAAACTCCAAAAACCTAGAAATCATTAGATAGAACCCAAGTGCGAGACACTTCACATTCTATAGGAAACACCATCTCCCTGAGGATCGACCCCTACTTCCCTAATTACATTAATTTGTTATTAGCCTAGTCTGGGTAATTTATCTTTGTATTGGGCTTGCGACAGGCCCGATCAAATTTTGGCACCGTTGCCGGGGAGCACGGTTTAATTTTCCTTTTCTTGTGATTTTTATCGCAGTTAGTTTTATCTAGTCTTTAGGAATCCAAATTCCTTTAGACCTCTCTTGATTTTTCATCTTAGCTTTCAATCTTATGCCCAGATCTTCTAGACTAGGGATCCCTATCTTTTTAGACCCCGATCTAGAAAGAACTCTGCGTAGGATACAAAAGCTATTCAACGAAATTTCAAAAGCTTCTGATACTTTAAGTTTAGATCGTATTCGTGAGAAATACTCGGATATTATATCTAATCTTGAAGGAGAAGAAGATCCATTCCCATCTCCATTCACAAAAACCAATCAAATTTCAAACAACACTCCATCTTCATCTTCACAAAAGAAAATGGTTCGACTTTCCGACCATTCCAAACCCACCGCAGATACACTTCCAAGGGGTATTGCTAAACCCCAAATCGAAGCCCAAAACTTTGAAATCAAACCTGCCTTTATCAACCTTATAGAAAGAAGCCAATTTAGTGGCAATGCCACAGAAGATCCTAACCTCCACATCCAAAACTTCTGTGACTATTGCTCCACTATTAGACAAACTGGAGTCACCCAAGCGAAAATTAGAGAGATGCTTTTCTCATTTTCTTTGAGGGGTAAGGCAAAGTTGTGGATTCATAGCCTGGATAAGGTTACTTTAGGTATCGCCGATTGGGAGAGTTTAGCTCTTGCCTTCTACCAAAAGTACTTTCCTCCAGAAAAGACCGCTTTGTTAAGAAGTCAAATAACTGGTTTCCAACAAGGGGATGATGAGAGTCTATATGAAGCTTGGGAGAGGTACAAGGACTTACAAAGAGAATGTCCTCATCATGGGTTAGATTCATGGCTCCTTGCCATCACATTCTATAATGGATGTTATATAGAGTCCCGTCGTATCCTGGATTCTGCTAACAATGGAAGATTTGATCAAATCAATGTTGAAAATGCTCACACTACCATTGAATCCATGACAGTTCACGATTCTCAATATAGAAATTCCCACTCCATACCATCGTAATCTAAGCAAGAGGACCCCACTTTAACACTTTTACAAGCTCAAGTAGCCCTTCTCACACAAAAGCTAGAACAAATTCAATCCTTTACATCTCAACAGAGTGACAATGGTGTAAGTAAAATTGAAGCCATGCTTCTGCAATTGGCTCAAAGGCAAGACACCATGATAGCTCAATTCCAAGAGAGCGATCAAGCTAAGGATGCCGCTATCAAATTGTTGGAAGCTAAAATTTCCCACTATGCCTCTTCTAATACCTACCAAGAGCAAGGGCAGCTGCCTTCACAATGTTACCAACCTCACGAAACTGTAAATGCCATTTCCTTGAGAAGTGGTAAGCATAATGATGAGCCCGTGGTTGTAGATGTTGAAGACGGGGTGCCCATGTCAAAGAGGAAAGAGCCCGAGATTCCTATCGAGATCAAGGTCCCATTTCCCCAAAGATTAGCCAAGCACAAGGAGGAGGCAAAGTATGGTAAATTCCTTGACGTCGTTAAGAACTTAAATGTAACAGTCCCTTTCATTGAATTGCTTTCACAAGTTCCTTCTTATTCCAAATTTATGAAGGAAGTACTCAACAAGAAGAGATCCTTCAATGAGATTGAGACCGTAGCTTTCACTGAAGAGTGTAGTGCACTCTTGCAAAATAAGTCTCCACCAAAACTCAAGGACCCTGGAAGTTATTCCATCCCTTGCACTATAGGCACATATACCATTGATAAGGCCCTTTGCGACTTAGATGCTAGTGTAAGTGTCATGCCCTTTTCTATGTTTGAAAAACTTAACATGGGTGCTTTGAAATGCACTAATATTACTTTGCAAATGGCGGACCGTTCTCTAAAACAACCTATGGGTGTTTTAGAAGATGTGCCCGTCAAAGTTGGTAAGTTTTTCATTCCCGTTGACTTTCTAGTACTTGACATAGACTCTCAAAACCCAATCATTTTGGGAAGACCCTTTTTGCACACCACTGGTGCAGTTTTCGATGTCAAGAATGGGAAGTTGACATTAGAGATAGGAGATGACAAGGTGACCTTTAGTAAAAATCAACCGTTAAGGGTCCCGTATTAGAAGAACCTTGTTATGTGCTTAATGTTGATGACTCTTCTATTGTTTCTTCTATGCCTCGATCCTTACTGACGGATCTATTGGAGGCACAGGTTAGTGTTGATTCTCTTGCAGGTGAACATACTAAAAGCACTACTGCTAAAAGTGCTAGAAGAGGTTATTCTCGAAAAAGCTTGGCATGGATGGAGAATGTAAAGAACGCTGTGAAGATGAGTTTGGATGATAGTGAGCTTAAAGATAAAGGATGATTTCAAAGAAAAAAAAAAGTCTAGCAAGACCTTTAAATTGCGCTTCTCGGGAGGCAACCCGTGTTCCTTTTCTTTTTGCATTTTTATTTTTGTATTCCCTTTTTCGTTGTTAGGATTTATTTTGCAGATGAAAGAGTTTTTGAAGAATCTATAAAGACCTTCCTTGTCAAGTCCAAAAGACTAGCTTGGGGGAGTCCGCGCTGACTAGTAAGCTTCATTCTTCTTTCATTTTTCCTTTTCCCCATTAAGCATCTCATTGCATATTTTGTTTTTGTGCTCACATTGAGGACAATGTGATGTTTAGCTTGGGGGAGGGATTGCATTTTCCCATTTTTGCATTTTAGTTGATCATTTTTCAAATTTTGAATAAAAGAAAGAGAAGATTTTTGAGAAAATTTAAAAATTTCTGAACATAATTGAATGCTTTTCATGCTTTGCTTGCTTGTTTACTATGCTATCATGTTACATTTCCCAAACTTAGAGCTTTCAAAAGATAATGATTCAATATTCATTGAATTGTGCATACATGGGGAAGTCTTGTACACAGTAGGCATGGAATGAATCTATGGATGAGTACGCTTGATCTTGACATTTGGCAAGTTACATATATTGTAAGGTAGAACCTCCTTAGGCTGGTACATCTATACCCAGTCTCATCTAAGTGTGTGTAGTTCTCCTTGTGATGTGTGTCATGTCAAAACGCATAAGTATGGTTCTCATTTCATTCCTATAAGCATTGCATTCATGATTCACTAAAGATTTGAAGCCTTTTTCACTTTGAATTACACCTCAAAATTAGCCCCTTCATACAAATGTTTCACAAAATAATAGCTACATATAAAAACTGCCTACCTTTTGAGCTAGTAGCTAGACTATGGTGTATGAGTGCTCTTTTGAGAAGATTTGTTCTTATATGACAAAGTGAGTTTGGAGAACGAAATTGTTCAAAAAGTGATGTTATGTTCAAAAGAAAAAAAATGAAACAGAAAAAAAAAAAATGAATAGAAAAAGAAAGAAAAAAGAGAAAAGAAAATCGAAAAAGAAACAAAAGAGAAATAATAAAAGAAGTTGTGAGTATCTCCTCGAAATGTCATGTCAGTATTCAGAAGAAGTTTACCCTTGTGTTTCGTGTGTAATAAGGGAAATTAACCGAAATTTTGGTTTGAGTATTCATTTATCATTGGTCAGTTGCTAGCTCATTCTAACCTTCACATGACCATAACTGTTTGTCCACCTTTCACCCATTTCCCAAAGCCTTCTTCTCATTTTTCGGCTTCTTTTCTATGTGCATTGTGATCTTTGACTTGTGTTTTGAATTGTTTACCATATTAGACTGCGGACACATTTTCATGAGTCGTAGATAGGTGAGTGTCTCAAAAACATCTACACATAAAGAAATCACCTTTTACATACATGAGTGTTCGAGTGTGACGTGAGAGTCCATCTGTCAAAAGATCATGCAAGAGCCGAAAATCTATAGTGAAATCCTTTGTGCTACGCCGTTATGTAAATCTCAGCCATGTTTATGTATCATTCTTGCCCACGTTGTTCTTGGGTTATGATTCATTATGTTTCCAAAACTTTATGTTGAGATTTGTTTCTTGATGGTGTAGTAGCCAATGCTTGCAACCTTGTCCTGGTATTGTTTGTTATGTTTGCTTGAGGACAAGCAAAGGTTTAGCTTGGGGGAGTTTGATAAGTGAATATTTGTATGGTTTTAACCCCCAATTTAGCTCGGTTTTGTATGTCATCTGTGCTTTGTTAAGCCACTTTATGAGCTAATATCGTCTTCTAGGCGAATTCCTATGTTCTAACATGTTTTGTAAGGAAAGTGACGTTTCTACGCCCTTTTTCTATATTCCCGAGCATTTGCCTAGAACCCGACGATTAGAAGAAGCAAGCTTGACCAAGTGAAAGGCATTTAAAGAAGGTTCACTAATTCTAAAGAGAGAAGAAGCAAAGACAGTTTCGTAGTTGTCGGAAGATCAATCAATTAGGCGAAAGCAATCATCGCTTTACATCAAACCCTATCAACAAACCCGACTCAAGAGGTCAAGGGAGATGTTGGAAGTCAAGTCATAAGCAAGGGGAGATGAAACGACGGTCAAAGGACCTGGGATACAACTTACCCGATCGGGTAAGTGGTGTACCCGATCGGGTAAATGTGCTGCTTCGAGAAAACGGCGTCTTCTTCCTACTTTTGTCCTATGTGTTTAATGCCCGACCTCTTCTCCACGAAACCCTAATACTATAAATAGATGCTCTAGCCTCTCATATCATATCATCCATCTTTCTACAATCTTCTTCTCTTCTCTTCTTACATTTCTCCTTAGATTAGGAGGAGGGGGAACTAGCCTCCCTTCTCTCATTTTTCTTCTTTAGTCTTTAGTTCTTAGTTTATTTCTATCCTTTCCATATCAAAACTTTAGTTTAGATTAATAAGAATTTCATCTTTGTAGTCTACTTTGTTGGGTACAAGTGTTGTAATTCAAGGATCGTTTATTATGTGCAAGGATTTTCTATTATTGTTATCGCTTTCGCTGTTGATCGTCATATAGGTATTTCTGTTTTATCCCTTGTTTAATGTTCTTATTGTTTTACATTTGATTGTTATTCGCTTTACATATTGTCTTAGATTCATTTTAGTACCGTTATAATTGTTGTTTCATTTCCTAGATTGTCAATTAGCGTCGTTATTATCGCCATATAAAGAGTTGAAATCAAATAAACATGTCAATCCTAGTTTTCATTGTTAATATCATTTTAGATTTAGACATTATCATGAGTAAGTAGTCACCTTTCTAGGGTGTAGGGTAGCCATGTTAGATTGATTAAACGATGATAATTGGATAAAGAAATTGTGCCTTTAAACGTTGTGTCTATGCATGTTTGGATTGTAACGATAGTTAACGACTTCTGGCCGGAAATCATCGACTAAAATGGAATTCTTTTCCAAGGTAGACATACGAGAATTGAATAGACAAAGCATGACATGGTAGATTAAGACCTAGTAAATCGTCTAAAAAGCCTGCTAGACCATCTGATTTATGATTGTAATGAACACATCATTCTTACGAACTCACAATAAATTATTTGCATGTTCCATATCCAATTTCATCAATATATCAAGCTACATGTGTGAACCTACTTCCCTAGATGCTTTTCATCACTTGCTTTATTGTTTTCATTTGTTTTTATTTTGTTTTTATTTATGCTTTATATATTAGTTTAGATATCAAAATCCCCAAACCCAGATTTTCGTTAGATAAAACCCAATTGCGAGACATTTCACATCTTATAGGAAACACCATCTCCTTGAGGATCGACCCCTACTTCCCTAATTATATTAATTTGTTATTAGCCTAGTCTGGGTAATTTATCTTTGTATCGGGCTCGCGACAGGCACGATCACAATTGCATAGCCAGGCTACGACACTCAATGAGCATTTCATGAAGCACGACATGTCTCATATAGGTCTAATCAAGGGTATAACCAAGAGAGATAATATGGTTATAATAGCTATAAAATCGGTCGAGCTATTCACGGAAAGGCTCATTCTCGCATTGTGGAGGTTGGAAATAGATAGTCATTGAGAGAAAATAAAGCAATCCCTTTGAAATAAAATATTCCTATTACCTGAAAAGAGTCACTATACTACAAGGAAACGGTGAGAAAAATATCAAGGAACAAGTGTTCCTCGAGACAAAAGAAAAGAAAAAAAAAGAAAAATACAAGGTAAAACTCTACTAATCACAAATAAACAAAACCGTGCTCCCCGGCAACGGCGCCAAAATTTGACAGGGTTGTCTCATACCCTAATCAAAGATAAATAACCCAAACTAGGCTAACAACAAATTAATGTAATTAGGGAAGTAAGGGGTCGATCTCGGGGAGACGGGAGATACTTGTAAATAGTTATGGTTAGATCTCTATCTTGTACGATTGGCAAATGTTTGTCACTAATTAATAAATGCTATAATAAAAATGATAACAATACAATAAAGAAAAGGATCTAGGGATCGGGGTTCACATGCTAATCAATTTAAAAGAAAAGTTGATTACGGGTTTAGAAAAATCATAGTTGTCCAAGTCTTTAAATGGTATATTCCTTTCGGATTCATACCGACTTTTTAACGGGTCCTAACGTCTTTTCAGCCTTGCTAGGTCATTAAACTATTCTTGCCAGTCCTTTAATTTTCATCTCGACTCTCGCCCTTGAGACAGAAATTGACAAGTATAAACAATTGATTAAGGCCTTAAATCAAAGTTTATCATGAGAATCAAACAAGAAATAGAGACAACTAAAAAAATTCTACCCGGAAACAATTTATACATATAAATTAATTAGACATGTTAACCCTTCTCCTAGAACAAAGATTACTTATACATGATTAAAAATGAAAGGGAAACTAAGATTATAAAACTAAGAATGGTAAACATGATAAAGGAAATACTAAAAGAAAATGAAACTATAATGTAAAAACAAGAATAAGGATTACCGGAAAGGATGAGCAAATATTGAAATGGAATAGGAACTTGAATAGGAAAATGGAAACCCGGATACTAGAATTCCAATTACAAGTAGAACAATTATAATTGAAGGAAACTTAGAACTAAACTAGACTAGAGAAAACTAGATCTAAAACTAAAACTACAAAATGGAGAAAGAAAGAAAAAACTAAACTAAAGATGCTAAAAAGAGAGAAGTGTAAAAAGAGAAGTGTTTGTACATGTTAGTTGTGTGTGATGCATAGGCTATTTATAGGGTTGAGAGGCTGCCCAAATGCGTCCGGATTCATGCCCATTAAACAAGCGATTAAGCATTGCATTAAAGAGAGGGAGATGAAGAGAAGATGCGTAGATTTTGGTGAACCCGATCGGATTGATGGTAAACCCGATCGGATTTGCAGCCCCATATGCATTTTGACTTTCGTTTGATCTTCCCTTGGCATTTGACTTGACTTTCATTATCCCCATTGACCTTTTGAGTCGGGTTTGATGATAGGGTTTGAGGTAAAATGTTGATTTCTGCGCCTAACTGATCGATCTTCTGATAACTGCGAAATCGTCTTTGCTTCTTCTTTCTTTTGAACCAGTGAACCTTCTTGAAATGCCTTTGACTTGGTTAGGCTTGCTTCTTCAAATCGTCGGGTTCTAGGCAAATGCTCGGGAATATAGAAAAAGGGCGTAGAAACGTCACTTTCCCTACAAAACAGGTTAGAACATAGGAATTCGCCTAGAAGACGATATTAGCTCATAAAATGGCTTAACAAAGCACAAATGACATACAAAACCGAGTTAAATTGGGGGTTAAAATCATACAAATATTCACTTATCAGTAATTGATTTTTAATTGTGTTTCATTTCGATCTCCGTCTGTTATAATTATTTGAGTTAATTAGTTTGTGCTCGAGTTATTGATTTTTGTTTTGTACTAAAAAATTCTAATTAGTGCTCGAGTTAATTATTTTGTTGATGTTGATGTATTTATTGATTGAATTTTAAGTGATTCACTTATTCAAGGGTTTGAGATATGATTTCTCTTTTTTTTTCATAAATAGTGCTCGATCTATTGAATTGCAGGATGAATTGCTGATAAGTGATAACGACGATGTTGTGCGGAGTTTACCGGTTCATCTTTTCTCAATTTTCTACTTATTGGTGCTGTTTTTTATATTGTTGCCGTCGTCGACACCAAAATACTTGAATTTCTTTGTTTGTGCTATTATTTTGGTTGATTTCATTGTTTATTAGCTAGATTAATATTAATTTACATCATGTTAATGTTAATGTTGTTATCTAATTGTTTAAATTAGTTGTTTGGTCTTGACGATTGATAATTTGAGATGAATGATGGCGGATGTTTGATCGATAATAGATCTGCGACCTTATCAATTAGTGAAGTGACGACCTGAGTCGCGGTAATTAGACCGCATAATAGTAAAGGCGTAGAGAAATGTATTGTATTATTTGATTTTTTGTCACTTTAGGCATATTTTCCGACACTTTAGGCATATTTTCCGTCACTTTAGGCATATATCATGTGTCATATTATGTTTTTGTCATTTTTTGACAAATATAATTGTCAAAAGTGAGATTGGGTGGTCTATAATTTTGTGTCATTTCAGATACATTTTCTGTCACTTTAGACATATTTTCTGTCATAACTGTCAAAAGTGAGATTGAATGATGTACGATTTTGTGTCACCTCAGGTTCATTTTCGGTCACTTTAAGCTTATTTTCTGTCACCCTTTTTTCTGTTATTTTTTTACAACTATAATTTTTAAAAGTGAAATTAGTTGGTGTATGGCTTTGTGTCACTTTGTCTCAATTTAGTTACATTTTCCGTCACTTTAGACATATTTTCTGCCATCTTATTCTTAGTCATTTTTTAACAACTATAACTATTTAAAGTAAGATAGGGCGGCTTATGATTTTGTGTCACTTTAGCTTTATTTTCCGTCACTTAAGGCAATTTTGTCTTTATATTTTGTCTTTCATTTTTTTCAGCAATAGTTATCAAAAGTGAAATTGGGTGGTGTATAATTTATTGTCACTTTATGTACATTTTCCGTCATTTTAGGCATATTTTTTGTCATTAATTTACAATTAAAAGTTAAGTTTGATATATTTCCGTCTATTAGCTTAAAAGGTAGAGCATTGTGCAAATTGCACAAGGTGTGAGTTCAAATCTCACATAGGCGACTAAATCTGATAATTTCATATTATCAAGCTAATTTTACAGTTTTTTATTTCCTTTTAAATGTTATTTCTTCTACTTTAGTTACAAAATATGTCACTCTAAATGTGTTATATGTTATTTTAAATTAAATCAAATATCTCTCTCTCTCTCTCTAAATGTGTTATATGTTATTTTAAATTAAATCAAATTATATATATATATAGAGGCAAGATCCGGTGAGTCCAGTCATATATTTGAGTCCGTGAGTCCTAATAATAGGCGTCCGACCAAACACAAATGAATCGGTGAGATTGAGCCACGTAGGTAACAAATAAAACCATAGAAAAGATGCTCAATTCTCACAAATCAACCTTTCTTTTTCTCTCTCTAAATATTTTACCAAAAGCATATCTGAAGAACTATCATACAAATCTCACAAAATCCTATCTAACAACTCACTAAAAATCTTCAAAAACGCGTTCAATTTCAGCGGCGGATTTCAATTGGATTTAAACTTTCTAGATTAATTCGTTCACTCAATTAAATAATCTCACTAGATTTTCCCCAAAATCTTACAGGTACATTAGTTTTTCATCTTTTTTTTTTTTACTTTTTACGTTTTTTTTATATCTTATGTACTATTAAACTGATTATGTATGTTGATTTTGTTCGATATTATTGCATGTATGTTAAATTAGATGAATATAATAGGATTAACTCATAATTATCGAACTAATTATCGAGTGATTTGCCATACTTTCATGTTCTTGCTTTAAATTTCTAAATATTTTAGTTATTGATGATTTCGAACGTTTTTTTATGATTATAACAGCATATCGAGCTAAATATGGTTCATTAATTGTGTTTTGTACTTGTTTATTTGATACTTTTTTTTTTAATTGTGAAACTTAAGAGTTTAATTTTGTTTGATTCTCAAAAGCTAGGGTTTCTCAAAACAAAATTGAGTATAATTGATAATTTAGTTGATAAATTGAAAGTTAGTGTTCAGTTAATGAGTAATGAAGGTTAAATATGAAGATTGATACTACTGGCTATGTTAATAATGAAAATTCTTGTGATATTGTTATTTGCATAATGTGATACTAAATTTGAAGAGTAGTGGTATTTAATAATTGTAATCTCTGCAGATTAGCTAAAATAAAATTAACAAAGATATGACATCATATAATTGTGAAACTATAAAACTCTACTCTACAGCAAATATTATATTTTCAAACTTCATGTATGCATTCGAATAATACTAAAGTGACATGTCTTTTATAGCAAAAAAAACGTATGTAGGTGTAAGGGTATAATAATAATTGAATTATATTTTGATTCCAAGATGACGTATTCATCTTGTGCTTTTTCTTCTGGTTTGTAATCATAGGTGATGGACATGAACTTCAAGCTCTTAGGCTACTTGGAGAGAAATCCATATTTCCAGCCAAACTTTAGGAGGTTATTTCAATGTCTTTTTTCTATTATCTTCACTATATCATACTTAACTAGAGAATAGAGGACTTATTTCTTTTTAATAAACGGAAATTGGTGAGAGAATGACAATTAACCCAAAATTTCTAGTCCAATGTAAACCATGTATGGTCAGTAGCAAATAATTACATCCTCTTTAAGTTAAAAACACCTTTAAACTTACCGCTTCTTACATAGCCTATATACTTTTCAAGTGGCAATGAGCAAACGAGCGGAGGAGAGACGATTATGCGTGTACCAACAAGAAGGTGCTCAAACCTTAGGTACATTAGGATCCGACCTCGTTCTGGCAGTGCCTATGATCTTTTGAAGTAATCAATTCAATGGTATCACTTGTCTTGTGAGGGAGAACATAATAAAATTATATCAGGTAATGCATATTAATTTCAATATGATTTAAGTAGGGGTATGTTACAGTTACGTGTTATTTGAACTCACTATGAAGGACTAAGGGTAGAAGATACACTTAGATCTAAAATTTGTCAAATTAAGTAATGGACCAGCTTTAGTGAATTGGCTAAAAAATAAAAGTGGGTCATTTCTAGAATACAAGAAGAACTATTTGTGTTTCTTATGTTCAATATTTCAATTTTTATATGTAAGAGTAATTGCCTGACTCAATTGAAAGGATTTCTAATCTTGATTAAGTTGTTTTTTTAAGATGCAATGTATAATTATGATGTTTGTAGGTGTCAATAAACCCATTTACGCACCAAATCCCTTGGATGAAAGCACCTCATTTGATCGAGAATGTTAAAGAGTTTACAACAAACAAGGAGGAAATTTGGACCAACGTGAAGGGAAATGGGAAAAACAAGGAAAAGAACTAAGAAATTCTAACAAAAGGGAAAGAGGATAATGCACATGAAGAGGTAAAGCACGTAGATGTTCAAACAAAGGAGAAGAAGGATATTGTTCAGGAGGTAGAGACTAGAGGAAGCAAATAAAATGACTCATAGAAATATGTTGACATAAAACTTCAATTGAAAGTGCATGTGGTAGGGCTAGAGGTAAAGATAGACGATCTTGCATTATTGATGTAATGTTGATAGGATAAGTAATCTAATGGAAGTAGTAGTTGTAAAGAACTAGTATTACATCTAGTACTTTGTGGTACTGTTTAAGATCAGTAATGCTAGTGTGTCTTGTATTTAGTAATATTGTTTCATAACATTTCAAAATTGGAAGGGTGAAAACAATCTTTTTACAGGTAATATTGTAATGGGTGAAGTGTGATATTGATTTGTAATAGTTGTGATATTGTTTCTTAATATCACAAAAATTGGAAGAGTGTAAACATTATTTTTATCTGTGATATTGTTTCAGGTGAAGTGTGATATTCTTTGTTAATGGTTGTGATATTGTTTCTTGATATCACAAAATTGGATGGGTGAAAACAATCTTTATAATTGTGATATTATTCTGAGTGAAGTGTGATATTCTTTCGTAATAGTTGTGATACTTTATTATAATAGGGCGATACTATAAACCCCAACTTATGATATTGTTAAGCAAATCATGTGATATTGTTTCTAATAAGGCATGACATTGTTTCTAACAAGTTGTGAAACTTATAACGATATAGTATTTATGTTTATTAGACATTGTGATAAACATAATACAATTTGCAAATCTTGATAAAACTATGAAATTGTAACTAAGGTACTCTAATATTATTTCTAAAAAGCTATAAAACTCTATCAAAGTTATAAGAGTAACATAATACGAACCCAAAATGGAGAAATAATACAAAATTGTAACCGCTTGAACGATATTAAGAATAAAAAGATTTGTCTTTATAGGAGAAATGACTAAAAAAAGATGATTTTCTCCGTTGATGATGTACTATATACTTCTTCATCATGCCCACTATCGGTTAACCAACCTCTACAAGTAAAGAAATCTGCAAAAAGAGAGAAAAGAACAAAACATCATCTTAGTAGCTTTTTTAAGACAAAAGAAAATACAAAAATATAAAAATAATGAATGTAACTTGAATTCTCTATGCTTGAGGGCACAAAGAAGGTTAATATAGGCCTCATAAAACCGAGCAACGACAAAAAGTCTCACTATACATTTGTTAATATCTCTAATGACATATCTAAATGTAAATTTGACTTTAATTACAACATATCCTAGTGATCTTATTCTTCTTTGGATCATGTAGCTTGATCATTATCTACATCTCAAGTCATTTTAACCACATGGAATTGTTGATATAGTTTGTTTCGTGAACATTTCAAACCTATATTAGATCCACACTAATTCCAATTACAAGCCTTGTGGATTGTGCACTGATTTGCATAAAGACGACAATCAAGTTTAGCATACAAAAGCAACAACCAGGCCAGAATATCTGTGCATTTGACAACTTCAAGATGTATACAAATGTTACGCATCTACGTAGATAGATTTAGCATAGTAGTAAGATAGATGTGTGGATAACTATAAGATAACAAAATGTATGCATTGTACTGATAACTATAAGCTAACACTGTTACACAACTACCTCCAGGGATAACCCTCAAATAAAAAGTGATTTTCAGCATGCACATCAACAGATGGTATGCGTTGTGGAATAAAAATAGATGCACTAGAAGTATTATCTATGTCAAAGGATCTCCCAATAAGTTATAGCCTGAAAAAGTAGAATAGATTAAAATGTAGTTCAGATTGTGATATTGTTAAGTTTAACATGTGATACTATATACAAAAATATGTGATACTTATTTAATTTGAATAGGTACACTCTGTAATGTATGACAGTATTTTTCAGACTCTGATATTATTATGAATAACATGTGATATTGTTATGAAGAATGTGTGATACTAATTTAAATTAATAAGGTAAACGATAACATGTATTTTAAAAAGCGAAAAAAAAACAAATAGAGGACATACATATATTTTTAAGCTTGACAAAAATACAGAGAATAACACATAGAAGAATTAAGTCAATGAAAACTTTTTGAAAAGGAAAAATAAAGGTAATACATAAATCATGCTACATATAAAAAAAGGAGATGATAAAATACATAAAATAGGAAAACATATCAAGGAGATAATTAAGAATACATAAATTATAAATTATAAGAATCATAACAACACAGATAAAAGAAATAAAACGAAAATAACAGTCAAGATGATCAAATCAAACAATAAATGAGCATTTAATTGAAAGAAAACATTAAAGATTTGAATGAAAGGAAAAGTGAGAGAGAGAAAAAAAACCTGACATAGCAAATAAGAAAAGTGATGAAGAAAATCAAATTGAGCAACTTGATTGAGAAGGAACTAATTGATGGAGTACAGGAGATCACGAACAAAAAAAAGAAAAGGTGAGGTGAGGAGATTTTAGAGAGAGAAAGTGAATAACAAAAAATGAATCTTTTCTGTAGGTTAGGATATATATAAACTTGTTAAATGAATAAAATATTCTTACTATAGTGCGCTGATCCCAGCCATTAAATCTCCTTGATCAGATGGTTGAGATTAGGACTCACGGACTCAAAAAGATAGGGTGGACTCACATGATCCTAATTCTATATATATATATATATATATATATATATATATATATATATATATATCAGGTTAGTGTTGGATTAGCCTCATAATTCAACCGTATACCCTTTCCCGTCCTACTTTTGGATAGCCGACCCCTCTTTTGATTTCTTTAACTTGCTAGATACACTATTTTAATCTAGTTGATACATACATTTAGCTTCCTAGATACACTTTTCTAAGTTGCTAGATACATACATTTACTTTGCAAGATACATTTTTTAAAGTCTATATATATATATATATACTTATTTGAGTTGTTAGATACACTCTTTTAACCTGCTAGATACATACCTTCAACATAGTAGATACACACCTCTAAGTTGCTAGTTACACTTCTTTAACTTGTTAGATACAATTCACTAAGTTGCTAGATACATATCCGTGTGCTGCTAGATACACTCATTTGAGTTACTAGATACACACGTTTAACTTGTTATATATACACCCATCTCAGTTGCTAAATACATTTCTTTATGTTGCTAGATACACTCATCTATGTCTCTAGATACATATCTGTAGGTGGCTAGATAAAATCCGAAAGAATTTTATTAATAACATTGACGTCAATTAGACTTTAAACATTACAAAGAAGATTTGTTTAATCTCGTTAAAGTCAAACAATTAAGAAAGGACCTAAGACAAAAAATCTATCTTTTAATGAATAGTAAATGTAGCAGGAACTTTGTCCTAATGTTTTTTTATGCTAGAATAAATAGCTTGTGGGCAGATCATAACTTGGTTCACCCAACAAGGCTACAATAATCACGCATCCACTGTACAAGATAAATCCAAGCCATTAGATGATAATAATGACTTTCAGAACCTCCTTTTTAATCTCAGGTTGAATCCTGATCTTCTGCATCACAGTTCATAATTGTGCAACACCATTTCCTTGAATCGAATCCTAAAAATGCATTAACCCTGCATCTATGCTAATAATCGACCCATTAGTCACTGTCAACTACAACATACACTTCTTGCGACACTTATAGCACTAGCTAACCCCAAAAACATCATCGTCGAGACGCTTATACAATGACCAAGGAGAGAGAAATTGAGTTTCTCATAGCTTAGAAGAGGTGGTCTATCAGATCTGGGTCACCGGATTCCGGCCTTATCTAGGATGTTAATGGTCAGAGAAATGGAGTTTCTCATAGCTTAGAAGTGGTGGTCAGCGTCGTCGGCAACATGAACGATGACAGTTAAATGTGACAGTAGAAAAACGGTAAAAGAAGGTAATCACTCGACTAATATGGTGACCGACGTCGGTGGTGGAGAAGGTCGACGTAGATGGTTGGTGGTCATGGTGCCGCCAGTAGGTGGCATAGGCACCGGTGTGAGTATGTGACTGGTAAGTGCGGACGAGGGATATAGAAAGGGAGAGAGACTGGTTATTGATTGATTAGGAAACAAAATGGGCCTTACAGTTTGACTAAATCCAAAGGTTAATATTGAGTTTGTACAGTTCGCATCATACTTTAGTTCGCACAGGATCCCGCCCCTATATATATATATATATATATATATATATATATTATATATATATATGGGTTCAGGTAAGTCCTTTAATTTAGGTGAGTCCTTAAGTCCTCATTTAAACCAATAGATCTTACAATAGATGGATGAATGAGATTTGAAGCATTAAGACACTCATCTACCACTAGTTAATGCTAATTTGAATTTTTGAGCATTTAGAACAAACTTTTGTAACCTTATATTAAAAATTTGTAACTTTAGTTTTTTTACGAATGTAACTTTAACCTTTGAAAGTGTAACTTTTTACAAATTTAGTCATTTATAAGTGTAACTTCAGCCGTTAATGTTGTAACTTTATGCTAATATAGTCCATTTTATGTAATAATTTGAATTTTTATAATTTTAAGAAACCGTATATGTTATTTAAGTCTTTTACGAGTGTAATTTAACTATTTTGAGAGTGTAACTTTAATCTTTCAAGACTATTTTGTACATAAAATTTAAAATTATGTATTATAATGAGATTTTGAATATATTACTATAGTTTTATGCAATTTAATGTAAATTTAGCCAAATTTTATGTCACTTCATTTCAAATGTTTTGTATCATTAGTCCAATTTTATGTAATTCTAGTAAATGTTTATGTAATTTTAGTCAGATTTAAGTAATATTAGTTTAATTTTATGTACCTTTAATCTAATTTTATGTAACTTTATTATTTGAAGTATGTGACTTTAGTCCAAGATGGCCCCCACCACCACCCTCCACCAGCCACCAACGACCACTAGCCAACAACCACCACAACCCATTCCCCTTGTGACATCCCTCGCGATAGCGGAAATAAAACATAACAAGCATACAATTTATATAGCGGAAAATACCATATTTTTGAAACATAACTAGAGCTTGCATCTCACCGTTAGCGGCATATACTTGATAAGATAGAGACTCGACATATAAACTGTAAGCCTCAGATTATAAACAAACTCGGGGAAGACACCCTTAGGCAACTATATACTAACTAGGGCTTACATCTCACCGTTAGTGGCATATACTTGATAAGATAGTGACTCGACAAACAAACCACGCCCAGTCATCCAACGGTCACAAATAATCAACATATAAACATCCATCCAAACATTCGATTATAGTAACATTATCTCTCACGGTTAATGACACGCACTAGCACCATGTACATAGCAAGTATGATCAATTCGCATCCACAGGATAAACATTTCCCTGAACGCATACACGATTAACATTTCGTATATGTAGACTCATTTCCTCCTGGTAGGACGACGATAATAATAATCCGATCCTAGCCTAAACTTGGCCAGACTCTCGGAATAACATGTTCCAATTCGACATGCGATACACATTTCGCATCCAAGACTCGGTCAAACACAGAAGTCGAGTACCCCAAATTCGGTTAACCTTCACGAAAGAGGCGGAAAGAGCACAAGCATCATAAACAAGCGGTACGCTACATGCAATGTCACCACCTCGCAAGTATACGACATTTGACGGCCGGGTCGATCAACGCAAAGCGTTCGCCTCACAACAACGTCGTCATATCCCCACTAAAACATGCATAGAAGCATTAAGGATACATCTCCTCGTTCCAACATTCCAGTCTAACGAGCGAGGAGGTATAGCCGGGGAATGAGAGTTCATAGCACTTAACAAATAGTGCTCCAATCAAAACATATGTAAAACTGACTCAAAGGGGGACATATCAAAAACAGTCACAAAACATGTGATATAAGCGAATGGGATATCATATATTCTAAACATGATAAACGAACCATACAAACTCTGATAAGTGAACGTATAAGAAAGAAATGAAAGAAGAATTACAGCGGGGTGCTAGCCGGTCAAGGGACCGGCCGCCGGCTACCCGGCTGGCACTTCAGCAACAAACGAAAACAATTGAAAATACAGCGGGATCCCAGCCGGTAAGGGAGACTGGCAGCCGGTTGGCCGGCTGGGGATGACACAACACCAAAAACAAACGAAACACCAAAGTCACTTCTGCCGCGTTCCCAGCCGGATGACTGACCGGCGGCCGGTTGGCCGGCTGGGACTACATTCACCCGTGAATCAACATAGCTAAACCTTAAACTTCAACAATCATTAAAAACTATCATCAACTATCAACAATCATCAACAATGTAACACCCGCAAATGTACCCTACTTTTATAGTAAAAATATTTTTACGGATACTTTTCAGCGAAATTTAGTTTTAGTTTAGAATTTAATTTTTCGTGTCTAATTTAGATTTTCCGAGTTCGTATTTGGACTTTACGTGAGATTTCAAGTAAATTACGTCTTAAGACGTCATTGACTTTTTCCTTGACTTTTTCCACTTACTCCTTCATATACTCCCTCATAACCTAACTCCCTCACAACTCAAACTTCTTCTTCCTCATCAAGTAAACCCCAAAACCTAGCCTCCATATTTGATCCAACTCTAAATCATCGCTACTCATTCGTTACTCCCTCAAATTCGCTCTAGTTCGTCTCATTCTTTCCCTCTCATCGTCCCCTATCCGTATTGGTAATAAAATTACTATCTTTCTCGCTTTTCAAATTATCCGTCTTTCTTAAAGGTGAATTATATTCATCTTTTGTCGTCTTTGTATAGGTGGAGACCTTCAAGACCCCGTCAAAGATTACTATCTAGTGGGGGAAGGCTTAGAAATCGATGAAAGACGCGAAAAGGTAACAGTGAAGGGTTACTCGATATCATTTACGTGTTTTATGTGTTTTCTATGTTAGTAATCGTATTTAGAATATGATTAGTAATCTTAAGAATTTTGTTGTTGATGATGGTTGTTGTTAGTTGATAATTGATATGAGAATTGATGATTTAGGATGATAGAAATGTTTGTGTTATGCCTTAGTGAAATTGTAAAATTATGTGCGTTCGTGTCCCAGACCAGGATGCTGGCAGCGTTCCCTGGACGCTGGCAGCGTTGCCTGGCGCTGGCAGCGTTTCACGCTGCCATTTTTCCCAAAGTCGACTGCAGTTTTCCTGCACTAACCCCTTTTCGTAAAATGATCATATCTCCTTCGTTACTTGCTTGTTTTGTGCTTGTGACCAACCGTTGGAACCGTAAGAGAATAAGCTATCACCTCCATTTATAATTTCAGCATTTGCATGTCTAGAACTCTAATTATGACCGTTTGAAGTGAACCCTTGTTTTAGTTGGTTTCCAAACGTGTTATTTTGGAGAGGGGATCTATGTTTCTTATTTATTATGCTTCATAAACTTGTTCTAATGCTTATGTATCATGTATTGATTCATTTTTATCATAGTTAAATTTATATAATTCCCTATTCTCATGTTTTGTGACGGTTTTTGGTATGTCCCACTTTGAGTCGGTTTTCACACATGTTACGGTTTGAGCACTAATTTCGTATGTGCTTTGTATTCTCATTCCCTTGCTACCTCCACGTTCGTAAGGCTGGAATATCGGAACGGGGAGTGTATCCTTACTGCTTAATTGCATGTGTTAGTTGGCATATGACGACGTTGTTGGGAGGCAAACGCTTTGCGTTGATCGAACCGGCCGTCAAATGTTGTATACTTGCGAGGTGGTGTCAACTGCATGTAGCGTACCGCTTGTTTTGATGCTTTTGCTCTTTTCCGCCTTTTTCGTGAATGATCGACCGAATTTGGGGTACTCGGCTTCTATGATTGACCGAGTCTTGGATGCGAAATGTCATCGCTTGTCGAATCGGAAAATGGTTATTCCGAGAGTCTGGCCAGGTTTAGACTAGGACCGGGTATTTATATTGTCGTCCTACCAGGAGAAAATTAGTCTACATATACGAAATGTCATCGTGTATGCGTTCAGGGAAATGTCATCCCGTGGATGCGATTTTAATCATTCTTGCCATGTACACGATGCTATTGCGTGTCATTTAGCGTGAGAGAGGTCGTCAATGTATTGAACGTTTGGTTGGATGATTATATGATGAATTATTTGTGATCATTGCATGACTTGGCATGGTTTGTTTGTCGAGTCTCAATCTTATCAAACTTATACCGCTAACGGTTTGATGCAAGCCTTAGTGAGTGTATATGGTTGCCTAAGAGTGTCTTCCCCGAGTCTTTGTATAATATGATGGATTCGGATTTGTACTTCTAATGCTCTTATCCTTATATATTGAATTGCCTATTTATCCTTATCGTTTTTCACATGTATATTTATATATGCATGCTTCTACATTTTGTATTTCCGTTTATGTATGTTTAATGTGATATGGCTGGGAGAACCCGGAGTTACTCCCACTGACTGTGGCGTTCATGTTTTTCATGGATGAACATGTTGCTTGATTTGGCTGGCTTTTTGCTTGTGGTATTTTGGGTTCGGGTGTGAGCTAGCGGGCGTTGGCCTGGATGAATCACCTCTAGATGTTGTTTAGCTAGTTTGCTAATAACTTTGTTACTTGATAACATTTTTAGAGACTGCGTCTCTTTGTAGTATATTCTACTTTGGTTTGTAATTATTTGACATTCCTCGTATTTTATCTTACCATGTAAAAAGTTTTAAAAACACCGTACTTTTCGCTAATTAAATCACATGCTTGTTAGTTTCATTTCTGCATTAGCGAGGGTTGTCACAGTTGGTATCAGAGCTTTAACGCTCCCGACGCACACACGTGAACCCTGAACTTAAATTACTTGACCTTGAAATAATAAATGAGAGATGGGTAGACCTAAGGACCTAAGGTGGTAGTCTTTGGTGTACTTGATATTTGTTAAGTTCTAACTTGTTTGTTGATTGTGTTGAGTGCTGTTATGTTTTTTTCTATCTACCGTCTTGAGGTGGATCATGTGTTACTTAGAAGAAGTATCCTCTACCGAAGATTGAAGATTGACAAGCCTAATTGAAGTGTATTTCTTTCTCATCGATGATTTCTCTCGTCCTTAATGTATCATGCTCTTTTCCTTCTATCTAAGTGCTTCCTTATCATCTAACTTCTTTTCCCCTTGGAAATTACTCTTGTACTTTCCTCCTCCTTATCAATTTGTACCCTCAACTTCCTTATGTGATCTTTTGTGGACACCATAACCTTTTGTTTGTAGTATATCAACCTTCGTCGGAAGAATTTTGGACTTTGTGGAATGTTAGTGTTGATTAGAATTAATTTGGGATTCGAGAAAAATTGTGTAGACTTAAGTTCTCCCCTAGTGATGAGTGTAGGTATCCTTGAGGAAAGTGTGGTAAGGTACGTGTAATGATTTTAATGTATAAATGCTTGCCATGACTTGTGTGTAAATAGTTCATGATATTCGATGGTGTAAGGTTGAATGAGTTGGCTAGGACCTCTTAACTCATTAATAATTTAATCTTTTGGACTTAAAAGTTTAGTATTGTTTTGAAGACCATGCTTATGATAGGTCTAATTGGTGTGAATGAGAAGCTTTGAATGATATCTTGAGGTGCGAAATACTTTTGAGGTTAAGTGGCTTCTTGTGATTTTCTAGTGTGTACCTTTGGGTATATGCTTGGTGGAAAAATACTTGGCTATAATCATTGGATTTAAAATTGTGATATTATATCATGGTATCGGAGACTTGGTTGAGGTAGTAAGTCGTCATGATAGATTAAACCATGTTACTTAAGGATTATGGACATAAGTGTAATCTGATTAGATTGGCTATGACGGTGATGCCTTATGATGTTGATAATGACGTTTTGTTCTGTGTTCTACCTTGCGGGCCATAGGAGTTGAAAAGAGATTAGTATGAAGAATTCCTTATTAGTTCTTCGGTTTTGAAACCTTTGAGAATGTGTCAAATTTTGGAATTTAGAGAATGTTACTATACTTGAGTTGCAATTCCGCAATTGGGATTCCGTGCTATATGAAAGGATGAACGAATTGGGTTGTAATCGATTTGTTAAATCTAGGTGTACCTTACTTTGATAAATTGTGGTACGAGGGTCCCTTGTAAGAGACATTTGTTATTGGGATGAGTTGCTTTGCTATCACCCTAAGTCTGAAAGGAGAAATTTTGTGGATTTAACCTTAAACCTTTACTCGTGCCATTGTCCCTTTTCATTTCCATTCTTGAATGTTTTTGTCAAGATTGATCTTTCAGAAATCGCATGCTCGTACCTTCTTTCTTACTCGGATATCTTCATAACTCTACCATCTGCTTTGTCTCTTTCTTGACCTCGTTATTTTCAGCGTTCCTCTTTTATAATCTCGTGCCTAATTACTTCTCGTGTTCTCCTTGAGATTCCTTATCGTTTCCTATCTCGTTGCTCCTTCATCTTTTCTCTAGTGGATTGGATATTCCGTTTGTAAGGCTAAGAGAATAAGTGTAATGTATTTTGGGATTCTTTAGCTAGAATATGTGTCTTTGGATTGAGCAAATTTCATGTTGTCTTTGATCATGGAAAATAGGACTTAAGCTCTAGGATGAATCCTAATAGTGATAATGTATCCTCTCTTGGTGGTTTTAGGTTTGGAGCTTGGTATTGTAGTGTTATTTTGAGAATTGAGTTGATCATGATAATAGTTTGTTGATGTTGGGTAGTATAACGGTTGCTTGGGATATCATTTGGGAATTAGATGTCTTTAATTGGTGGATTCTAAAAGAGACTTTGCTTTAGCGTAATGAAGTCGGTAACCAAAGTTTGAGGAGTATTGTCATGAATGAAAATCGATTCATTTTGAGTTTTAGATGAACTAGATGAATTGAATGGTTGTCTGATTGCCAAGTGATTGGCCATTTGTGGTTTGTAATTTGTAATTTTCTTGTATTCTTAAGGAATCATAGTTTGAGATTGAAAAATGTTCGTTGCAAGCTTTGGATAGTGAGTGCTCAGTTGTTATGGATTATAGAGTTAGAATGGTGAACCCATTTATCTTGAGGATTTGTAACCACCATAGTTTGCTAATGTGACTATTTATATTTGAGGCTTCGAGCGTAGTAATGATCGAATTAAGGATGTTATGGCGTATTAAAGAATTATTATAATCGATAATGGATTGTGGATTTTTCCTTGTCGTGAAATCTGGGATGAGGCTAGTTGGATCTTAGATAATTATGTTTGTTGCTTTGATTGTGATTGTTGTAAATAATGTTTATGGAGTTTGGCGATTTAGGATGGTTAAGGTGTAATAGAGGTAAATTACATTCTCTTGAGGACTAGTTTATTAGTAGAGTTAGTAATGTCGAATTCTTGTAGATCTTCATGCCGACTTCATCGTGATCTTCCTATCCCTAAGAGTTCGAATTGTTTCGTTTTTGCGTGTTTTGTATCTATTTTGTTACCCTGAATTGTGTGTGAGATGTGCGAGTCGCTCTATGTACGTGTGATGTCTTGTTATTTTGATTTTATCTTTGAGAAAATCTTCAAATTTTCATATTGTATTTCTAATTTAACTTTTCAAAGAAGTCTAAAGATGGATTGTGTACCCTCTTTTTGGAGATAATGGATTTCTTTTGCTTTTATATTTGAATTTTGTGTTTAGTTGGATGTTTGGACTTATTATTGGAGACGTCTGGTGACTAGTCCTGCACTTACTAACGCTTGTTTTGATTTTCGATTTCACTATTTCGATATTGATTTGATCTGGATAATTAGAGTTCTCGTTCGCGACAGGCACTCTTGTGATTCGTAAATAAAGTTTCGCACTTACGAAAAATTTCCTTAAAACATTTTCGAGATGAACCTCGTTTCATAAATATTTCCCTTATAAACGTTTTCGTATTAATTTTGAAAACCGATTCTTGTCCTTGATACTTTTGTTTTCTACTCTCAAGTTTCGAGGACGAAACTTTTTAAAAGGTGGGGTGATTGTAACACCCGCAAATGTACCCTATTTTTATAGTAAAAATATTTTTACGGATACTTTTCAGCGAAATTTAGTTTTAGTTTAGAATTTAATTTTTCGTGTGTAATTTAGATTTTCCGAGTTTGTATTTGGACTTTACGTGAGATTTCAAGTAAATTACGTCTTAAGACATCATCGAGTTTTTCCTTGACTTTTTCCACTTACTCCTTCATATACTCCCTCATAACCTAACTCCCTCACAACTCAAACTTCTTCTTCCTCACCAAGTACACCCCAAAACCTAGCCTCCATATTTGATCCAACTCTAAATCATCGCTACTCATTCGTTACTCGCTCAAATTCGCTCTAGTTCGTCTCATTCTTTCCCTCTCATCGTCCTCTATCCGTATTGGTAATAAAATTACCGTCTTTCTCGCTTTTCAATTTATCCGTCTTTCTCAAAGGTGAATTATATTCATCTTTTGTCGTCTTTATATAGGTGGAGACCTTCAAGACCCCGACAAAGATTACTATCTAGTGGGGGAAGGCTTAGAAATCGATGAAAGACGCGAAAAGGTAACGGCGAAGGGTTACTCGATATCATTTACGTGTTTTATGTGTTTTCTATGTTAGTAATCGTATTTAGAATATGATTAGTAATCTTAAGAATTGTGTTGTTGATGATGGTTGTTGTTAGTTGATAATTGATATGAGAATTGATAATTTAGGATGATAGAAATGTTTGTGTTATCCCTTAGTGAAATTGTAAAATTCCGTGCGTTCGTGTCCCAGACCAGGACGCTGGCAGCGTTTCACGCTGCCAGTTTTCCCAAAGTCGACTGCAGTTTTCCTGCACTGACCCCTTTTCGTAAAATGATCATATCTCCTTCGTTACTTGCTTGTTTTGGGCTTGTGACCATCCGTTGGAACCGTAAGAGGATAAGATATCACCTCCATTTATAATTTCTGCATTATCATTTCTAGAACTCTAATTATGACCGTTTGAAGTGAACTCGTTGTTTTAGTTGGTTTCCAAATGTGTTGTTTTGGAGAGGGGATCTATGTTTCTTATTTATTATGCTTCATAAACTTGTTCTAATGCTTATGTATCATGTATTGATTCATTTTTATCATAGTTAAATTTATATAATTCCCTATTCTCATGTTTTGTGATGGTTTTTGGTATGTCCCACTTTGAGTCGGTTTTCACACATGTTACGGTTTGAGCACTAATTTCCTATGTGCTTTGTACTCTCATTCCCTTGGCTACCTCCACGTTCGTAAGGCTGGAATGTCAGAACGGGGAGTGTATCCTTACTGCTTAATTGCATGTGTTAGTGTGCATATGACGACGTTGTTGGGAGGCGAACGCTTTGCGTTGATCGACCCGGCCGTCAAATGTTGTATACTTGCGAGGTGGTGTCAACTGCATGTAGCGTACCGCTTGTTTTGATGCTTGTGCTCTTTGCCGCCTCTTTCGTGAATGATCGACCGAATTTGGGGTACTCGACGTCTATGATTGACCGAGTCTTGGATGCGAAATGTCATCGCTTGTCGAATCGGAAAATGGTTATTCTGAGAGTCTGGCCAGGTTTAGACTAGGACCGGGTATTTATATCGTCGTCCTACCAGGAGGAAATTAGTCTACATATACGAAATGTCATCGTGTATGCGTTCAGGGAAATGTCATCCCGTGGATGCGATTTTAATCTTTCTTGCCATGTACACGGTGCTAGTGCGTGTCATTTACCGTGAGAGAGGTCGTCAATGTATTGAACGTTTGGTTGGATGATTATATGACTTGGCATGGTTTGTTTGTCGAGTCTCAATCTTATCAAACTTATACCGCTAACGGTGAAATGCAAGCCCTAGTGAGTGTATATGGTTGCCTAAGAGTGTCTTCCCCGAGTCTTTGTATAATATGATCGATTCGGATTTGTACTTCATAAGCTCTTATCCTTATATATTGAATTGCCTATTTATCCTTATCGCATTTCACATGTATATCTATATATGCATGCTTCTACATTTTGTATTTCCATTTATGTACGTTTAATGTGATATGGCTGGGAGAACCCGGAGTTACTCCCCACTAACTGTGGCGTTCATATTTTTCATGGATAAACATGTTGCTTGATTTGGCTGTGATAAGTGATATTTTGTACTGATTTATCCCCTGTTTTAGCTCGATTTCCATATGATTTATGCACTTTCTTAAGTGATTAACGAGCTAATATTGCTATTCTAGTTGTTTTGCGTGTTTTGACTCGTTTTATAGGAAATGAAGCGGTTTTGTAACACCCGGAAATGTACCCTATTTTTCTAGTAGAAATATTTTACGAAAGCTTTTCAGCAATTTTAAGTTTTAATTTATAATTTTAAGTTCCGAGTCGAATTTAGAATTTCCGAGTTCGTATTTGGAATTTCTGCGAGATTTCATGAAAAAGCCGTCTTAAGTCTAGTTTGACTTTTCTTGACTTTGGAAATCGTCTTTGACTTTTTCCTACACAACTCACACTACTCCCTTCCTTAACCTAATATTTCATTTCACACAAATCAAACACACAACCCCCTTTCTTCTCCCTTAAGAAATCTCATCTTTTCCCTCTTTGAATTCAATCTTAGAATTGGCGTAGTTTCTTCGTTACTCGATAGAATTTACGTAAGTTTATCTTATTCTTCCTCCCGTACCTTCCTCTATCCGTATTGATAATAAAATTATAGTCTTTCTCGCTTTTTAAGCATTCCGTCTTTCTCAAGATGAACTTTATTCATCTTTTTACGATCTATTTGTAGGTGGCGACCTCCAAGATCCCGACAAAGACTATTTCCTTATAGAAGAGGAGCTTGACGACTAGTAGAGGCGCATAAAGGTAACGGTGAAGGGTTACTCGGTGTCACTTACGTGTTTTACATGTTTATATGCTAGAAAATCGTATTAGATTACGATTAGGAAGATTAGAAACCATGCTATGATTAGTAAATGATGTTATATGATGAATATTGATGATATATATTGATTGTTGATGATTATTAGAATTGATTTATGAGAATTGAAATGGATTGAATATGTAAAGGAAGCTCACGGATGAACTGGGGTTCCTGGCCGGTCGACCGGCCGCCGGTCTGCAGCCCGGCTGGGAACA
>JAIUZE010004757.1:0-11385 GCA_022085475.1 Heliosperma pusillum | reverse complement strand
TAAAATTCTAAAACCTCATAAAATAATCTAAACAACTTCCACAAAAATTTGAAAGACGGTTTTCATTTAAAATTAAATGGTAGTCAATGGCGGACAATGAATCATCGGTACGTTGTGCAAACTCTTTAACGTAATTTTTGTTTTGTTTCTTTAGTTTTCCATTGCATTATATGTTGAATAATACAATTATGGCTTTCTTTGTTAGTGTTCCGTTACGAGCCTATGACATTTGTTGATTCTTGAACACTGTTTTGAAGTCGATTTATAGTTTTTATGCCGAATTCATGAATATTGATATGATTTTTGGACGATTTAGGGTAGGCAACTCTAAATTGGACGTTGATATGGGGAACCAACGTCCAATATAGACGTTGATAACCACTGTTGACGTCCCACCTAGACGTTGATACCCCATATCAACGTCCAAGGTGGACGTTACCTTCGTTGATCAACGTCCAAAGTGGACGTTGGTTCCCAACATCAACGTCCAATATGGACGTTATGCTCTATGTATAACGTATTTCCTAGACGTTGACACCCCATATCAACGTCTAGGTTAGACGTTATTTATAGGGTTCAACGTCTACAGTGGACGTTGAACTAGTGGTGCAACATTTTTTTGAAGTTTACTTGCGTATTTTCGTGTTTTCGTGTAATTTGTCGTGTTTTTGCACGGTTTATTTAAGTTTTAATGTAATTTCCGCTTGTAAACAGGGTTCATTTGAGGAATTTGTCGATAACGGGTTCGATTTCAACCCTTTATTTGTGACGGATATAGGATTTGATACTCGTGACGAAGCGTTTGATTGGGCCCAAAAGATAGCGTTTGCTAATGGGTTTGCATTGGTGAAATCAACTAATGGAGCGAAAAACCGTAGCGAACCCGACTTGTTATCTTCATATTTGCGTTGTTCTAGGTACGGGAGGTCACCGGGAGAGTATGATCCCGATAATCCTAGGAAAAAATCCGGTTCAACTAAATGTGATTGCAAATTTTGTATTCGAGCCGTGCAAAACAAGTTTAGGGGTTTCGACGATAAATCCATAATACTTTGGAACATTGTGACCGCCGATGGTTATGGGAAGCACAACCACAAGTTGGTAAAGTACAAGGATGGACATAGGCATTTTGCGGGTTTAACTGAAGAAGAGAAAGAGTATGTGAAACAACAAGTCCGGGCCTCGATTCCCCCGAGAGATATTAAAAACGGTCTTCATCAAAGAACCCCGGAAAAACCGCAACCCTCAAGCACCCAAATATATAGTGAGACAACCAAGCTGAGGCGTGAAATGAGAGGGAATCGAAATCCCGCTCAACAAATGTTGTCCTTAGCTGTAGAAGCGAAATATGTGCATTGGCATGAGAAGAATCCCGAGACATATGAGCTTTCTCATGTTTTCATGTCTCATCCGGAAGCCGTGAAGCTGTTTCGTACTTATCCACATGTTGTGCTTATTGATTCGACATACAAGACCAATGTGTACAAGATGACACTCGTTGAGCTTGTTGGTGTCACACCATGTGGATCTTCATTCTTGATTGCTTGTGTATTGTTTCCTTCTGAGTCGGAAGATGGGTACAAATGGTTATTGAAGAAGTTGGGAATGCTTCTCGAGTTCACCGAAGCATCTATTTCAGCGTTTGTCACTGATCGGGAGTTGGGTTTGATCGCGGCTCTACGGTCCGTCTATCCTCTTACACCTCACTTGTTGTGTCGGTGGCACTTGAACCGTGCTGTTGAGAGCAAAGCACAATCGTGGTCAAAGCATGAGTGGCGCACAAAGCAAATCATGTGCAATGAAGAGCATGGTTGGAATGGAGTGATAAATGCTACTACAAAGGAAGAGTACGAGTTGCGTTGGGCCGCCTTTTGTAAAAATTGGATGGTTGTGGCGACTTATGCGGCAAAAACATGGGGCTCGTACTCAACAGGGTTCATATTATGCTACACGAACCGGTATTTCCATCTTGGAAACACGGCTACTTCCCGGGTGGAGTCCTCTCATTCTCTTTTGAAGGCTTGGTTGAAAAGTTCTAGCATAACCCTTGATACTATGTGGTCCCGTATTCATTCTATGCTTGAAGGACAACACTCCAAAATAAGAAAAGAGCTCGAGGAGTCAAGAAGTAAACCTCGTCATACATCTCATTTGTTTTCTTTGTTGAAAGGAAAGGTGTCCTTAAAAGCCATCGAGATTATGGAAAATGAAACTAAGAGGGGAATTGAGTTAGGGATCGGGTTGGTAAATGGATGCGGTTGTGCTTTAAGAACTACTCATGGCTTACCTTGTGCTTGTCTCTTGGTTGGTTTGAAAAACAATGATGAGAGAGTTCACCTTGATCAAGTTCATTCATTTTGGAGGACATTGGAGTATGGCAATGATGACACAATGCCGAAAAACGATAATGATGCCTTTGAAGAGCTCGTCAATGAAATGAGGAGTAGTGATCCGGCAAGTAAGAGATCTTTCATTGAGAACATGCGCACCTTTCTTCATCCGGAAGACGAGTACGTATTGCCACCCCCTATTAGAGAAAACCCCAAAGGTCGACCAAGGGGATCTACTACTAGGAACAAGTCATTTTGTGAACATGTAAAGAGGAAGTTTGGGACACCTGGTTCAGATGGATCGACGACCACTCAACAAACAACAGTTGGTACTTTTGATGAGGTGAGGGTCGGTGCACCTTTGGAATTGGCTTACACTAGGGGTCCTTTGTCAAGCTGGAATAAAAGATGGGGGGTCCCGGAGGAGATGTGGTGTTTTTTTGATGGTTGGGTGGATGTAGGTGATGATGGTCATTGTGGTTTTTGAGTATTGTCTCATGCTGTCCGGGGTCGAGAAACTGACCATCTAGTGATGCGAGAATGGTGTGCTCGAGAGATTAGGGGTTTTGAGGTGTACAAGGATTACTTTGATGCGGCCTACGTCACAGATAATGGTTTTACTATGTTTGACAACACTTTGAGGCGCATTGAATTTTCCAACAACACCGGTTGTGGTCAAGAACATTGGATGCATGATGTTGATCTGTATCTTTTCGCATCGTTGTTTAACTGGGCAATTTGTGTCATAGGTAAGGCCCCGTCTAGTCCGAGTACATGGCAATGTAGTACATTTTTGCCTTTAAGAAGTTGTCCTCAAAGTCCGGTCCCATATGGTGTTTTGTGGATTTTAAATCACCACCCACATTGGATGCGGTTGCATTGTAGTGGACCACCTCAAGAAGTTCCAATGCCTCCAATAGAGATGACTTGGGCGGGGTATAGAGAACAAAATGTTGCACACTATGAAGATTTGTACAAGACAAATTTCGAAAACTGACATACATGTATGGGAACGACACCTAGAGTGCGTCGCACAAGAAGGGATAAGTCTTGACTGTTGTACTTGTGTAATTGATAGATATTTATGTATTATTTTTTCTTCTTTTATCTCAATTTATTTTTGATTAAATAAAATTGACGTTGACAACAGTAGAATAAAGTGGATACATAAAGCTGACGGAAATTAAAATGGAGACATAAAGCTGACGGAAATTAAAGTGGATACCATTACATAATTCAAAACATAAAATAATAAAAATAAAAGTACTATTACATAATTCAAACATAAAATAATCTAAAATAATCCGTAGAAACACAATACAAATAAAATAAAACATAACTAAATAATCAAACGTCGTCATGTCCTACATCATCGTCGTCGTCGTCCTCCGTGATCCTGAAGTAGTCGGCCATATCTGTAACCAACCGATTTACACACGATGCCATCGCCTGCTCAGTAGGCTGTCTGTAGATAAGTGAGAACCTCCATGCAAGAGCTCTGCCGAACTCAGGCTCATCCAAAAGAGGCACCGTAGAAAACATGGTACGACGGCCAGGAGGAAAGAAATACGGGTGGGAGGACTTCGTGTACCATGTCATGTAACGATCGACCGTGTCAAACAGCATCACGACCGGATGTGAACGGTCTCTCAAAACGATCCTAGCCTCTGGGAGCCCCCACTCCGAATTAGGATACTCTCCATAATACAACCTATAACCCGACTTCGGGGAAGCCGGACGATGCTCAACAGCTGGAGTAATCATGGTGGTCGGGATAGGCTGGACATACCCAAACTGCCGCAAAAAACGGTCAGGCTGATATGGCTCTACTACATCAAGAAATCTAATCAACCCCGAATAAAGCGATGTCCTACAAGACCGTTGTGAACCAACACCGTTAGGGGTCCAACGGATATGCTCCGCCCTAAGCCCGTCTAGCCTCTGACGGTGCTCATCTAGAATCTTCTCCTCCCCCTTAAACCTAGGAACCCGTGACCAAGCCTCCACCAGTGGTCTACCCTCAACATAGTATCCTGCATGGGGTCGGAAATGGGGAAAATACTCATATATCCAAGCCTGGAGCAACGACAAACAACCGCTAAGCCCACGAGCATCTCTCCGCGACGCCATACCCAACTGACGGTACAAGTACGCCAATGTCGCAGCCCCCCAAGCATACTCACCAAAACTATCCAAGTCATAAAACAAATGAAGCATCCGGGCCACTACCCTATCACTAGACTTGTCCGTGAACAATGTCTGTCCAACCAACAACATCAAGTACGCCCTCAACGACTCATCATGGCGACCCGTCTCCACAACCTCCCTCAACTTCTGAGTCGACAACCCACCACTCCTATAATATGGTGGCTCGACATCCTGAAAAGTCAGCCCAAATAAAGTAGCCATCTTCTCCCTCAAGCCTGCATCATCCCTCGTGCTACCCTCCTCCTGCTCCACCATACCCTCCACAAAAACCCTAACGCCACTCACCTTTATCCCTAGAATACGCTGAACATCATGTAATAAGATAGTGATCTCTCCAAAAGGCATATGGAAACTGTTAGTATCCGGATGCCACCTCTCTACAAATGCACTACATAGATTTTCATCTATGCCGGTGGTCACACAACTCATCAAAACACCAAGCCCACTCTCACTAACTCTCCGGGCAACCAGCTCCGGCACCTTCATCCCGTTCATAGCCTCCATACAACCGGGCCTCTCGTAACACTTGAGCCACGATCTCACCGGCTTGGGCTCCGTCCAACTACTATAAGCCACGTGCCCACCGAAACTACGTAAGACGTTGAGGTGAACCGGTCCACCCTCAACCACGCCACTAAGACGCCAAGACAAATCACTCTTCGTCTTCTTCCTCCCCGTGCTAGATGAACCCTGACTAACCGGCACATATCGTCCTCTACCAACCTCTACCACCGTCTTACCTGTTGGTTCGGCTGCCTGGTTCTCTATAAAACACTCGTCATCGGGCTGCTCTACCGCCCCCTCCGACTCAGATCCTGAACCGCCGTCAACATTACCATCATCAACGGCACCTACCCTATAAAAAACTGACGGAAAAACTGTCTCGCTCACAGCAGGCGGGGGCGTAGGGGAAACGTCCATACCCTCTGACCGAGTAGGACGAAAGACAACTCCGGTTTGACGCACTCCGGGTACACGCCGCTTAGATGCCGTCACTTTTCGGCCTTTCGTACGATCATGGACCACCATTATGTTTTTTTCTTTATCCATCTGCATGTAAAATAATATAACGTTATAGACAATCGACAAACAAACATAAACTCATTACAAAAAACATTTGAAATAACGAGAATAAAAACCGATCATAAGCATATAACCATATATAACGTTCTTTAAAAGCGATCATAAACAAACATATAATAACAAATATTATAATTTTACACGAGTTAAATTACATATGATTAAACAAATAGTCATCGTCAACGTTCAAAACCATCGAAAACAACGCAAAAACAAAAAATGTCCAGGTTGCACGTTGGTGTTGGTGACCAACGTCCAGCCCATACGTTGGTCAGCAACACCAACGTCCAGCCCATACGTTGGTCAGCAACACCAACGTCCAGCCCAGACGTTGGTCACCAACACCAACGTCTGGGCCAGACGTTGGTCACCAACACCAACGTCCACCCTGGACGTTGGTCATCAACACCAACGTCCAGCCCAGACGTTGGTATTGGTAACCAACGTCCAAAAAGGGGGCTTTTTCTTTACCAACAACCAATACCGTCTTCCGACAACATAAATCTAATAATCCTCTTTCACTACTTCCACAAATTTCGCCATACTACATTTCCAACATGCAAAATCAACTCAAAAACCGTCTTCAACAACATAAATCAAAAAATCGTATTCAACAACTTTAATCCAAATTTCATATCATTAAAGAAAACTACAACACAAATTCAAATAAACATATATACATAAACAAATTCATATCATTTAAACATATAAACAACCAAATTCAAATCAATTAAACATATTTCAATCTAAAAACGATTTCAAAAATAAAAAGAAAATAAAAACTTACCTTAGGCCGGTGGTGGTGGTGGTGGCTACGGTGGTGGTGGCTAGTGGTGGTGGACGATGGCGGCAGTGGTGGGGTCGTGGTGGTGGTGGTTGTACGGGAGAGGGAGAGGAGAGGAGAGTGAAAGAGAAGAATTGAAGTTAGAGAGGAAAAGGGTAGTGACGGTCTTTGCTTTTATGAAAAGTCGACGATGTTTTCTTAAAACGTCGACGTTGTTTAGTAACCCCGGATTATATCGGTCATATTTGAATAAGTAATAGTAAACGCATACTTTTAATGGTGACAATAGATGATATATCCGTATTTCTTAGCGCAGTACATAGGATCTATCATGTTTGCAAATGAGTTAAAATATTGATTCGATTCGTGAGAAGGAAACCTATGCATGCAATAGGGCTAGGCTGCACTCTTTCATAGGAGGTGGATGAGATGACTAGACATAATAGCACAAATTCTCGTTCACGGCGATACTATCCATTTTAAACTTAAGACGGGTCAAATAATTATAATAAAACTAAAGCAAAATGCATAGAGAAAAGTAATATATTCCTCCTATAAGCACAAATGGAATAGTAGTTGATCAGTCTTAAACTTAAAACGAATGCCGTCTCAAGGGAGACTTGGTGCAACAATAGAAGGGTGCATGGAATATTATGCAAACAACAAGTACTAGTAAGTTGGTAGGGATGTTTGGAGGTGGGAATTGTGTAGGCTTCAACTATAACCAACAAAATATGCTCACTTGGTTTAAAGGGCTGACTAATCTTCCACCATGTCAGTATGTCACCCCCTTAACAATTCCCTTAGGTGGGCAGTGGGCTTGTCTGCTACGATAACACCCACATAAGCGACATTAATAATAACCAGAAAGTCTCCTTTAAGACGGGTTGATCCGTCTTAAGCTTAAGACGGATCAAGCCCCTCTCACAAAGAGCAAGTGGGGGGCTCCATTTGCCACCCACTTTCCCTTTATAAAGAAGATTTGACCCGTCTTAAACTTAAGACATGTCGACCCATCTTAAACTTAAGATGGGTGAACCCTTCTGACACAAAGATTCGGAATATAACAAGTATCGTTAGATTTCCGGCACTAGTGTTTTTATATTCCGTATTTTACGCTTGTGCGATGAATACAAAACAATTAATAAAAAGCACGAGTATTAAACATATTTTGTTAATTTTAGGTGAATATAAAATTCTACGAAGTATATGCGTTGCATAATCGTCTGCACACTTCATCCCTGTAACTTTTGCATTGGATGAAGATTGTCAAGCATGGGGATTCTCTGATCCAGGAATTAACTGTAAAGCTTGTTTTTCAAAAGAAGATGCTTGGAAAAGAGCTTGGTTCAGCATCTCTTTGGTTGTTGTTCACCAGCTTTGGATTGAAAGAAACCTTAGAGTTTTCAGGGGGAAAAGTCGTACCAGGGAGGAGATTCTACACAAGGTCAAGTTTATTATAGCTGTCAGAGTTCTTTTGTACGCTCCTAAGCTTAATATTGCATCCATTCTTGCTTGTCTTAATAGCTAAATGGTAGGATTGTTTATAGGGGAAAGTGTGTATTGTATCTCTTAGTGGATAGAACTTTGCAAATTGTAATTTCCTTTCAATTATGAAATGGTAATTTTTTGCAAAAAAAAATTACTTCTTTTGGCATTTCTAAAGCCATATTCCAAGGGTTTTTCGTATGTGTCAAACCTTGGGTCATGACATATAAGTTTGCATATATAAACTATAGGCTTTTAGATAACATATCGCTCGGACACACGATTTATGTTTCCTTAGAGTCGTGATAGAAGTATCAAATAAGCTTGTTTAGGAAATGTTAGTCAATGAAAACAGTTATCTCAAACATTGTTATTGCTCTTTACTTTGCCTCAAAATAAGAGTTGATCCTTTTATTTGATGTGGTGTATCTGTGTATCGGACGTTGCAAACCATGACTGGGGTTCCAAACACACCCGCCGGGCTCCCGTGATATGTGACAGAGTACCAGTGAGCGATATCTCACTAGGATAACTCTTATAACTTGTAATTTTACCTGGAGTAGGGGCAAGTATGCTTCACAATCCGGCCAAAGTCACATATGGCACACTCCTTCACTAAAAAAGGTGACCTAACCATATCTACGCAGATAGTCTACTTAGGCCATGTTCTTTTAGACTGCAATTGTCTAAAATGAACCGGCCTAATCTGAACTATGTTTAATCCAATCTGCCCCAAAGTGAAACATGACCAATATGGTCCGACACTCTGACCTCTTAAAACATAAACTTATTGATCAAAACTCACAAAGCTAACACAACATTAATACTAATAGCTGGACAATATAATGAACCAAATGTCATCAAATGAAATTGATGATGATGACGACGACGACAATGACCACTCTACCCGAAGGATGAGACTAGCCCAACAATTCTAAGTTCAATCTGATCTGAACAAGTTTAACCCAATATCGACAAGAAACCCTATTGCCATCTATGATAGGGAAATAATCTCACGTCACCTTAGTGAGAAACTAAACTTGCGAGCTCTAACTTTACCCTTGTTCTAAGGAATCCCAAAGTATCAGACTGTATGCTAACTCATTGTGTGTAGGCAATATTCAGAAAGAGCGCAGGGAGAGTTTCAATGCATAAACTAAGTCAAGGTTGGTCATCGACAAACACAGTCAAGAGAAGCCAGCAAGATCAATTTTCCGACAAGAACCAGTTTTCTTATGTGTCGACCCAGCAGTGTGATGGCTAATATAGTAGCACTGCCAATATATAAACAAAGCGATTGTACAGAACAAAACAGCCCTCATTCCAGCCAAAACTACCCAAATTCCGGCCAAAATGAGGTTGAACTTGCAGAATAAACCGGCTTCAAGTTTTGGTCCTGTAAACATGCCTTAAACACAACTGGGAGCAAATATGATAAACAAACAATTTTGTGGCATAAAACAATACATCAAGCACTAGCCATAGACTCAATCAAGAGCTGATATCCTTCAGGAACTGGCCTTTGTGAGAGTACACACTCAGTTAATGCTGGAACATCAGCGTTCAGGTCCAAATACCTGGCTACTGCAAGCAGCAGATGGAAATCAGATATTCGCTTCACAAAAGGAAGTGACTTTGTACGGTCCAAATGAGCTCTGAGAGCCTTCGTCGATACTGCCACATTCCTGTTCTCTATTGGAAATGATGATAGAAGAGGGCCCTGCACAAGTACAAATATGCCAATAACTATGAGCCAATTATCAATCTACAATTTTGTACTACAAGTCTACGATTTGACAAACACATTACAAAAATCATGTTTCAAAACCTTGGCAGCGAGTCATTATCTATATTATTCATCTTCTAGCTGATATTGGAAATCAACAGATTAACCCTTGGCAACAACATAAGCTTTATCAACCCTTTCATTAGATGGATGAAGCCTATTTAATTTATTTGCAAGGATTATATGTGAGTACGACTATGCCAGAAACCCGGTTTATGAGCTTCGGATTCGTGCATCAGTAGTCCTCAAAACTTGTTAACGTTACTTCATAGGTATTCTATTATCCGCAGTCGTGTAAGTATACTATTTCTAGTCTAAATACTCTCGATTTTATAGAAACAACGTAGCACATGCAAATTGGGAAGCCTAACAACCTACAGCAATTATGCAAAAGCATGCTCCAAGTATAAGATGCACAAATGCAATCACACTCCTTGTGATCAAGTCCAATTTCATAAAATAACATGGCACTACTGTGCTCTCTAAAAAAAGGTGAGAACATCAATGAGCTAAGGCAACGACGTTGTGTAAAATGAAGCTTATTACGAAGATAAAATTTTAAAAAATAAAATAAAAAGCCACTATATTTCGGAAGACTTGAAGAGTGGATGAGATCAAGATAGTACTTGATAAAGAACAATGGACACACAAATCTGAAAGTTATAGTGGAAGCTATGTTACTCTGACTCTACTGATTAGCCCACGTACCCCTGTCCGAGTATCGGACAAGGGTATGACACTTGGACACCCCATTTTAAGCCAAAATATGCATATTTGATTATTTTTCATAAAATGGCCGTGCCCGAGGCTTGGACACGCACCCATGTCGGATACTTCTAAAGGAGTTTGAGCAACGGGCTGAAGTATTTGCACTATTGTAAACCTACTTGCTGTGAATACCAACATTTGTTATTAAAACAGTCTCACGTCTTGTTGTAGAAATTTAGACAACTTCCTCTATATTTTCCATAGGTTTTTAGTGTTTCCTCAGCTTCTTTGAAGTTTTATTTAAAGTACACTCAAAATAAACAAATATTTAAAAACTATATATAAATAAAAACTTCAAATATAGATCAATAAGGTCAAGTAACAATATAAACTAACCAATAGTAAAGTAAGATCTTGGTTAGTAACATTGGGTGTGTTGAGACAGTCATTACCAACATATATACACTACATGGCTACACCATGCATATCAAAAGGCATGAAGCTAAAAAAAACTTATTTGCAATTATAAATTCATGAACTATGCACTATTGTTTGTCAAAAAATTGTGGAAGGGAAGGACTTAACCAAACTCGCCTCCAAAATAGAAAAGGAAGGACTAAACCAAAAGCAATAAGCAACAAGGGAAGAACAAAGAAAAAAAAAGGAAGCGGTAAAATAGGAAGGAGAGGCGTGACTCGTGAGGCTTTCTCCTTTTAAGTTGAGAAAGATTTGATTTCCAAATACCTGAAGAGAAATGGTACCTTTTTTTTTAATCCTTTCCTACCATTCTATAGCTACCCAGAGAAACGGTTTTCCAATACCACCCATTCTCTTCCATCCTCACCCATTCCATTCCTCTATTAAACAAAGCCTTCATTAGCTGTGGCCGGCTTCGCTCTGCTCTCAGCCACTTCCATTCAATTACGTTCCTTGAATGTGTTTTATACAAGGCATTAAATCTTGGGCACAAAATAAGAAAAGGAAAGCAAATAGCTAAAGAT
>JAIUZE010004753.1:0-21869 GCA_022085475.1 Heliosperma pusillum | reverse complement strand
ATCATTATTTATATATATATTTTATGCTTCCCGTAGACACAATTAACTCGATTTACCGTCTTTCCTTGCTTATTTCTATGCTATTTTAGCTAGAATATAGATTCTGCCGCTTTTGTCATGTTTTAATGCAGATTGGATGCATTTGGAGCTTTTTGAGATGATATGGAGCATGGCGGAGTTGGATCGTAGAAGCTAAGCACGGGAATCGAGAATGAAAAGAGAATAAAAGAAGAAAAGTGGAGAACGGGCCAAAAGAAGGTCTGCTCGATCGAGCAGACTGTAATTGCTCGATCGAGTCGGTCTGAAGGTTGCTCGATCTAGCAACATACCCTTGCTCGATCGAGCAACCTTGTTTTTCGACGACTTTTTCCTATTTTCCTAAACTTTAACCTAATTAATTAGATTTTTGTATTATAAAAGGAAAGCTCGTCTTTCATGCTTTTCTATGCTTCCTTATGCTTTTGAATACTTTTAGGCTTTAATTCAGAAACCCTAATTAGTTTACTTTTCCTCCGGATTTGATTAATCAAAGACGATTGTCTTTAGTTCAAGCTTGTAATCGGTATTCTCAATCTTTCTTCGTTATTTAATTACCTTCTTGTTCTTAATTGTTCTTTGTTATTCCTTTCATTATTGTTAATCATGTTTACTTTAATTATTATTGTTGTTGTTTATATCGTTATGAGTAGCTAAATTCTTTTCTAGGGTTGAAAGGGGATCTAGGATTGTTAGAAGGGGTAGATTAATTAATTGAATTGCAATTGCATGGTTATCGTTTGATTATCGTTTTAATTCTAGTTGTTTGATTACTGGCCAGATTAATTAACTAGTCTCGCGAATTAGGATTGACACCGACCGGGTTAAGACTAAGATAGGCTACGATAATTGAATAGAACTCGTTTAATGATAGCGATCGCATGTTAAATTGTAGATCTAAAGGGCATAATTGAATCGACCGATCTTGTGACCTTAGATAACTTTATTGCATGATAGTTGATTTTATCCCTACCCCTGAACAATAATCCTAGTGAACCTGAGACCCTAGACTTTTAATCTCATTGTTTTCAACCTTATTAGTTAGTTATTGCTTATTATTAGTTATTGCTTATTATTAGTTATTGCTTATTATTAGTTGTTATTATTATTGTTATTATTGTTATTGTTATTATTTATTGTTATTGTTGATTGCTTTTAGTTTAGAACTCAAATCTCAAACCCCGAATTGTTACTTAGAGACAAACCTAGTTTAACAGATTAGAATACTACCGCCTCCCTGTGGATTCGATACCTTGCTTACCGCTGACTATTAGTTAGTTGTGACTTAGGTTTACTTTGATTAAGGAGACGCGACTTTACCCTTATCAAATTTGGCGCCGTTGCCGGGGAGGCAACAGTTTTCTGTTTGTTTCTACTTAGTTTGTCTTTTTCGTCTCAGGGAACCTAAGTTCCTTGAGACCGTTCTCATCCTTTTCTTTAGTTTTTGTTTATGCCCAGGTGTTCTAGGTCCGTTCTCGTGCCCTACGATTCCGAACCAGAGAAGACTCTCCGGTCTAGGCGAAACTTTTGGAAGGAAATTCAAGAAGCGGAAGACTTGAGTACGCTTGAAACAGTTTACGCCGAATTCATCGCAGAAAAACCGTCCTTAGAAGAGGATACACCTATTTCTGCACCTACTACAACCATGCCTACTCTAGCCAGCCACTCGGAGCCTACTGTTGCATCTATTCCCAAGGGATTTCAACTCCCTACTACGGGTAATAGTACTTTTGAGATTCGTCCATCTTATATCTCTTTGGTGGAGCGAAACATGTTTGGAGGAAGCCCTACTGAGGATCCCGCTAAGCATATGGAGAAATTCACTAACTATTGTTGCTCTATTCCTTTGACGGGTGGGGTGACACAAGATCAGATAAAGTTGGTGTTGTTTCCCTTCTCATTACGAGACGGGGCAGAAGATTGGTTGAGTGAGTTAGATATGGTTGCGCTTGGCATCACCGATTGGAATTCTTTGGCTCTTGCATTCTACAAAAGATATTTTCCGCCTCAGAAAACCAATGTCATTAGAAGTCAAATCACAAGTTTCAAACAAGGTCCCCAAGAGAACTTTAATGAGGCCTGGGTTCGCTTCAAAAAGCTTGTCAAGTCTGTTCCACATCATGGTTTTGATACTTGGTTCTTATGCAACCAATTTTATAATGGGTTATATGATGATCAGAGGAATTTGTTGGATTCTGCTGCTAATGGGAGATTCCAAAATAACACTACTGATGCCAATGCTTGGAAGTTAATTGATGAGATGGCTACTCACAATGCCGAGTATGGGAATCCTAGGGGTAATGTGAGGAGAGGAGGTACGGATAATGCAGTTGCAGCTCAGTTGGAGGCATTAACTGCCAAAATTGCCGAGTTACAAACTTCAAAGTCCTTGGAAAATAAGCAAACGGTTCATGCCATGGTTCAACAAGAGCCAACCTGTGAAAGATGTGGTACTATGGGGCATACTGCAGTGGAATGTATGAGTACGGTTGAGCAAGTCCTTGCCTTTCAATCTTTTAAGCAAGGTACACCTTACTCCAATTTTTACAATGAAAGGACAAAAGAGCATCCCAATCTATCCTACAGAAGTCAGAATGTTCTTAATCCTACCCCACCGCCACATCAGCAACAAGGTTCCTCTTATGTGATTCCTCAGAATCGCAATTTCCAAGGTAACTTTAACCGTTCCAATCAAGGTGGCCAAAACTTCCAACAACCTCCACCTCCACCACCTCCAAGTAATGATATGGCGGAACTGAAAGCCATGTTGCAGCAGAGTCTTATGATCCAACAAAAGCAAGATGCTCAGATCTCACAGTTAATAGCTCATAATAAGATGGTTGATACACAAATTGCCCAATTGGCAATTCAACATCCACATAAACAACCAGGTAATCTTCCTCCTCAAGGACACCCTCCACATGAACAAGTCAATGCCATCATTTTGAGGAGTGGAACCCATTACAAAGGCCCTGAAATGATAAGGGATGCAACCAATGAAAGCTTGGAAGTTGCGGATCAAAGTTCGAAAAAAGGCAAAAATAAGGCTGAAACAGAGGTTGCTCGATCGAGCAGCACCCCCTTGCTCGATCGAGCAACCCAGAAAATCTGCCCAAATTTGTCTCGGGAAGTTTCTGAAAGTTACAGTACACCAAAACTCGATCGAGCAAGCCCTCTGCTCGATCGAGCAACCCCTGTTTCGGATGAAAAGCCTTCTAATTCATCTTCCAAAGCCAAAGAAGCCGAGCCCATTGTAATTAAACTTCCTTTTCCTCAACGCCTACATCAATCAAAGCTCGATAAACAGTTTGTGAGGTTTATGGAGGTAGTGAAGAATTTACAAGTGAGTGTACCATTTACCGAGTTGATCACTCAAGTGCCGGCCTATGCAAAGTTTCTAAAGGATATATTGACAAGGAAGCGGTCCTTTAATGAAGTGGAGACGGTTGCATTTACTGAGGAATGCAGTGCTGTTTTGCAATCCAAATCACCACCTAAGCTAAAGGATCCAGGGAGTTTTTCTATTCCTTGTAATATAGGTCGCTTAGCAATAGATAAAGCCCTTTGTGATTTAGGGGCTAGTGTTAGTGTAATGCCATATTCTATATGCAAAAAGTTAAATATGGGTCAACTTACTGTTACAAACATGACCTTACAAATGGCCGACCGTTCTATTAAACACCCTTTGGGGATTTTAGAAGACGTACCGGTTAGAGTAGGGAAGTTTTTCATACCAGTTGACTTTGTTGTCTTAGATATGGCTGAAGACACCCAAACTCCTATCATCTTAGGACGACCATTCCTCCATACTGCGGGGGCGGTTATAGATGTTAAGAATGGGAGACTTACACTAACAGTGGGGGATGACACTATCACTTTCAACCTAGATAAGGCAATGAAACACCCCCCACTAGAAGAGACATGTCATAGGGTCGATATTGTGGATTTAACTATTAATGATTGTCCCCCTGTGCGTTTGGATAGGGATCCTCTGGAGATCGCCTTAAATTCCAGGAGTGCTGAAGCTGGAAGCTCACGGAGTAAACTCAAGTCCATATGGTCGAGACCATTCACAAATACCAAGGTGAGCAAGTTTGGGTCGGTTTCACTACAAACCGACAAGGGCGGAATGTTCAAAGTCAATGGTCAACGCTTAAAGACCCATTACGATAGAGCATTTATAGGAGTGAGAGAGGTCGTTGACCTTTTCACTCTTGATCAACCACCATGACTTTGAGGTAACACGGTCGTGCGGGACCAACATAAACCAGCGCTAACCGGGAGGCAACCCGGCATTTACTTGTATTTCATTTGTAAATTTTATTTTTCGATTAGCCTAATTATTAATGTCATAGTTTAATTAGATTTCGTTTGGATAGTTAACATATTTGTGCTTTATTGAGTGCGGTGAGGGAGCGATCTAACGATTTTATTGAGTGATTACAGCTAATACAATCGGAAATCGCTTTAATAATGAAGACACGAAAAGAAAGAAAGGAGAAAGGAATCGAAAAAGAGAAAAATCAGCAACTCACGGGTTGCTCGACCGAGCAAACATCTGCTCGATCGAGTTTTTACACATCCCACACATCAGCCACTTCAAAGAACTCCAAAATCCAGATTTCTTTGGTTGCTCGATCGAGCAAGCTCCTTTGCTCGATCGAGTCGGCCGGTTTGAACCGGTCCCGAGGGCTAATAAGCAGGTTTTTCCAACTTTCTTCTTATTCTTCTTCATATTTCGCCCTCTTTCTTCTCTCCCTCACCCTTATTCTCTCATATAACTCCCTCAAACTCACTCATATCTTCAATTCATCATCAATCTTGCATCAACAAACATTAATTTACTTGTTTCAAGCTCAATTTGTGAAGAAATTAATCCTCTTGCTCCCTTATTTTACCCAAATTGTGAATCTAGGGTTTGTTTCTTATTTCTTCAATTTTGTGCTTCTAATTTGTTGTTGTTGCTTCCTAGCCTTGTTATTTAGTAATTATTCACTCTTGCATTGCTAATTGCTCCGTCTTTCTTGCGTTTTAACCTCAAATTTGAATTTTTTTCGAGTTAGGGTTAGCTAATCCGTCTTTTGAGCATAGAGTTGTGTTTGTTGTGTTTTATTTACTTTAATTAGCTATGTCTAGCCAAGAAGGAACTAGTAAGCGTCGTAGAGCACCCCGTCTCGTTCGACAACCCGACATAGAAGCAATTCCGCGTAACCCCGACTACCCTTGGATCGTTTTCAACACACAAGAGCAGCATGACCGCTTTGCTTTGCTTATGGGTCGTCCTATGGACCCTACTCGCTGTGTGTGCCCCAACGTTCTTGATTCACTCGGTTTTGGGAATGCCATTTTTGCTATGTTTCACCGAATCGGGTTTGGGGGGCTATATTCCCTTAATGAGCTTTCTTACCGGCCTTTGACACTAGAATTTTTCAGTTCCTATGATTGGGACGAGACCAATGAAAGTGTGTCTTTTAGGTTGCTTAATAGGGACTTTTTGTTGACTTACGCCGAATTGGCGAATCATTTGGGTCTTTCTGTCGGTGACGATGATACTTTTATTGCTGTTCCTTCCGGCTTTCAAGCCGTTGATTATTTTCGTTTATTTACGGGTCTTCCTGAGGCACGTGTTAATGCCATGGCGGTCAATGATGTGCAACATCCTTGTCTGAGGTTGTTTTTGCGTTTCTTTAGCCTCCTGTTATTTGCTAGGAAGGACCTAAGTAAGCTTAATTCTCATGAGGTCTTATTACTTGCTTCTACCCTCAACCCCATGCATGAGATTGATTTTTATTTTAATCCGGTTGGTTTGGTGTGCTTTGCTTTCTGGAGGATCACTTCCGCTACCCAACATTCCTTAGATTGTGGTGCCTGGGTCACTAAGTTGGCTAGGAGACTTGCTAGGTTTGGGGGAGACCGTAACTACACACCAATGACCCCCCTTCATGCCCCTAGAGTGGATGAGGAGTACTTGCGCCACACCCTTTGTTGGATAAATGCGTTAGGAAACAATAGATTTCAGTGGCGGGTACGGGGGACCCAGTGGATAGCTCTTCCTGATACCGATAACCGTCTCCCTTCTACGGAGCGGTTGTCTACCCATGATCCTGAGACTGGACCTACCCCTCCCCCTCATTCTTATGTGGTTCCACCTGAGCTTATTTTTGCTTTAGCCGAGAACCGTCGACCTCGTCGGCGGATTACTCCTTCTACTTCTACTCAGGCTACCACCACTCCGATTCCACGTTTTACACCCACCCCAGCTCCTTACCCTTACCCTCCACCTGCTTACACCTATGATCCAGCTTTAGAGAGGGAGATTAGGATTCACCAAGGAATAAACAATGACTTGGTGATGAGGGGACTTTGGGAGAACCTCATGCGGACCGATCTTAATGCCACTGCTGGTTGGACTCCGCCGAGCTACTACCGCGGTCCGGGTGATGAGACTGGTGTGTTTGATAATTATGGGGTGACTCCTCAGCAGTTTTCTCAGGAGTTTAGTCACGATTATGGTTGCCTGGGTCGTTCTTGGTATACTCCTATCCAACCGGATGCTCCAGTTGGTGGGTTTGGTGACCCGTTTCGGGCTTCTTCTTCTGGTGCTGCTGGGCGGGGAGATGATGATGATGATGATGATGATGATCAGGCGCAGTAAGTGGCAGCTGGTCACTACCCCCTATTTTGCAGCTGGTTTGGGGGAAGCTATGCTTATAAGCTGGTATTATCTATCCTTGTACTTTCTTTTATTGTATTATCTTTTAGTTATTTCTCCCATTCCCCTTTGTTAGTTGTGTCCTTTAGGTTGCTGTTGTTGGTTGATTGTGTGATGCTGTGCTGTTAGCGTCACACTGAGGACACTGTGACATTTAGGTTTGGGGGAGAGTCTTTATTTATGTTGAGTCTTTATTTCAGTTGTGTGTTTAAAAAAAAAAAAAATCCATAAAAATTGAAAAATTTACAAAATCCAAAAACATGTTTTTTATTTTATTAGGTCGAGTCTTGGTGAAGTTGAATTACAATGATGATAATTTGCATTGTTTTTGCATTTGAATCCCAATAAGTTGTCCATGTACATTGTTTTGACTTGCTATTTTTGAAAACAAAGCTCATAGTACAAGTCTTGACCGTTTTTGACATACCTTATGCTAATTAGATTTGGCATTTTTGTTGGTAAACCACTTAAAATTCTGAGGTCTTTAGAGCTTCCTAGGCCAGGAACATCAATAAACTGGTCTCATTGTCTTTAGGCTTGAGTGTGGTACTCCTTGTGTAATGTGTAACATCAAATTGCATAAGTGTGACATTCGTTTCTTGATACTATACGCGTTCGTTTGATAAGTGCATGATGAAAGGTGGTTCTTTTTGTTCAAATAAGCCTCACATAGCCAAAAAGACTTGATTTTATACCCTTATTATTGAGTTCTTCATGTTTAGCCTATTTGAGCCTTTGTAGCCTGTTTTACAAGCCATATAAAAGCTACATTCCTAGAACTTGCCTACCTTATCGGGACAGTCGCAGTTGCATGTTTTTCTTATCTACTTGTCTACTATGGTTGGGTCGGGATTTCTGAAAAAGAATATCAAATGGGTGTAGCAAGTATGTTGGCAATTGTGTCATTTATTCCCTTTGTTGAAAAAAAGATATGAAGCAAAAGAAGAAAGAAAAGAAAAAAAAAAGATTTGATTTGAAAAAAATGAAAAAGAAGAAAAAGAAAAAAAAAGAAAGAAAAAAAATATGTTGCTTCATTGAATTATTCAAGGGAAAATGAAAGGGATTATACTAGAGTCTAATCCATTTTCCAGAGAGCAATATCGATATCTCTCTTGTGTTGTCAAAGTTTAAGATGATTTCTCTAGTCGGTTTTGGTTTGTGCTAGTCTTGTAGATTTGTTTTGGTACGTGTCGCTGCGACTACCGGTCTTAGCCCCACATTCCCAAACGTGCCTTGGCACAACCCATTTCTACCTTCACCCATTAGCCTTCCTTTTTGTCCTGATTCATGTACTTTGTAGCGAATGCGTATTTGTTGGGGAAATTACTATCACATTAGAATGCATGCATGTTTCATAAGTTGAGTGAGTGTTTCTATTTCTTTCTATCTTCACAAAACTCACCTTTACATAAACTTATGAGTGCATGAGTGAATCCGCGAGAATCCGACAAATTGAGCCTTGCAAGATTGAAAGGTATTTGGTTTTTGTCTATACTACGGTATCATGTAAAATCTTGGATTATGAGCTGCGTTTTCTACTTTCCCGTACCTTTGAATTTGTTTTATTGGTACAACTTGGTCATTACTTTGTTATAGATATGGATAGCTTGGGATTTGTATGTGCATTAACATTAGCTTTGAGTTTTTCATTCACCATTTGTATGTTTGTCTTTGTATGTGTTGGTTGCTTTGCTTAGGGACAAGCAAAGGATTGGTTTGGGGGAGTTTGATGATCATTATTTATATACATATTTTATGCTTCCCGTAGACACAATTAACTCGATTTACCGTCTTTCCTTGCTTATTTCTATGCTATTTTAGCTAGAATATAGATTCTGCCGCTTTTGTCATGTTTTAATGCAGATTGGATGCATTTGGAGCTTTTTGAGATGATATGGAGCATGGCGGAGTTGGATCGTAGAAGCTAAGCACGGGAATCGAGAATGAAAAGAGAATAAAAGAAGAAAAGTGGAGAACGGGCCAAAAGAAGGTCTGCTCGATCGAGCAGACTGTAATTGCTCGATCGAGTCGGTCTGAAGGTTGCTCGATCTAGCAACATACCCTTGCTCGATCGAGCAACCTTGTTTTTCGACGACTTTTTCCTATTTTCCTAAACTTTAACCTAATTAATTAGATTTTTGTATTATAAAAGGAAAGCTCGTCTTTCATGCTTTTCTATGCTTCCTTATGCTTTTGAATACTTTTAGGCTTTAATTCAGAAACCCTAATTAGTTTACTTTTCCTCCGGATTTGATTAATCAAAGACGATTGTCTTTAGTTCAAGCTTGTAATCGGTATTCTCAATCTTTCTTCGTTATTTAATTACCTTCTTGTTCTTAATTGTTCTTTGTTATTCCTTTCATTATTGTTAATCATGTTTACTTTAATTATTATTGTTGTTGTTTATATCGTTATGAGTAGCTAAATTCTTTTCTGGGGTTGAAAGGGGATCTAGGATTGTTAGAAGGGGTAGATTAATTAATTGAATTGCAATTGCATGGTTATCGTTTGATTATCGTTTTAATTCTAGTTGTTTGATTACTGGCCAGGATTAATTAACTAGTCTTGCAAATTAGGATGGACACCGACCGGGTTAAGACTAAGATAGGCTACGATAATTGAATAGAACTCGTTTAATGATAGCGATCGCATGTTAAATTGTAGATCTAAAGGGCATAATTGAATCGACCGATCTTGTGACCTTAGATAACTTTATTGCATGATAGTTGATTTCCTCTTTACCCCTGAATAATAATCCTAGTGAACCTGTGACCCTAGACTTTTAATCTCATTGTTTTCAACCTTATTAGTTAGTTATTGCTTATTATTAGTTATTGCTTATTATTAGTTGTTATTATTATTGTTATTATTGTTATTGTTATTATTTATTGTTATTGTTGATTGCTTTTAGTTTAGAACTCAAATCTCAAACCCCGAATTGTTACTTAGAGACAAATCTAGTTTAACAGATTAGAATACTACCGCCTCCCTGTGGATTCGATTTTACCTTGGTCCGCTGACGATTAGTTAGGTGTGATTAGGTTTACTTTGATTAAGAGGAGAGATACTTTACCCTTATCAGGGAGCCAGCTTAAGTACTAGCCATCTCTGCTTAGGGGGTCGCCTAGTAGAGTTTCTCGTGTACGGTTATGTCATGAGACGGGGAATGGAATAGCTGTTGTCGCTAGGTCTGATCAGTATAGGACTAGGATGTTTTCCTACCTTGTGGTATAGCCTCGAGTTACAGAAGTCTTCTATTGACTGCACTAGGAACTTATGCCTGTTTGTAGAGGTATTGGTCTTTCATGTTTGTATGATTCTCTGAGTTCTAGAAGGTGAGATGCAAGCCGGCTAGGATTGATAGAGTTTGGATTACTGATTGTTAACTGATTCACATGATTACGTGTTGATTAGGGTTTGAGTGTATCATGGCCATGTTTCTGAGAGGAACCTCTGAGCTAGCATACCAGCTTCCCTACTCGGTGATAGGTTATTATTCGGTTCACATGATAGCTTTCATAGCTAGGTTATATGTTAGTTAATTGTTTCATAACATGAACAGCAGATCAATATGTTAAGGTTTTGTATTTTCCATATACATTGCTTTATGTTATTCATGTTTAATTAAACTCGACATTTCGTGGCTGGGAGAACTCGGAGTTACTCCCCACTGACTGTGGCTTCCGTGTTTATATTTAATGCGGTTGGCAGGTTTGTGATGCATACTTGGGTACATTGACTAGCTAGCGAGTGAAGTATTACCTTGGACCTATATTCGGTTCTTAGGATTGTATTATTTAATACACTCTTTTATTTTCGTATTTATACGGGAGATATGTCTCCCGTCTTAGATATTTCTTATGTATAATATTATTTCCTTTTTGTTATGAAACTTTTTCTTTATGGAACCTTGTTATGTATTCTCATCTTTTTTAGTTAATTATTTTTTTTCTTCCGGCAAATTCGGAGGGTGTCACAGTGCATGTGTACCTCAACTTATCAGATTTGATGACTATAACATTAAACCTTTCATGAATGCCGTAGTCAGATAACACTGACATAAATTCTGTCTTGGAAAGGAAAAATAACCAAGGACTCAATGAAATCTCACCCCACTTTTGAGGTGGATACATAGTACCATTCTTAAAAGACTTCTCCAAATAGTGATCCCCTTCCTCTGCTTCTGCAACTCTTACTCTATCAAATGGATACATTTTATTATGATCTTGCTCCATAATAGACTCAGATGAGTGATCATCTTCACTACCTTCACTACCCTCACTATATTCACTCTCTTCATCAGTGTTAGTGTTAGTGTAGTCTTCATCCTCCTCCTCACTTTCTTAACCTTTATCCTCATCCAAACACACACTTATGGACTCACCCCTTCTCCGACCCCTCCCTGTTCTGATCTCATTAGCATCAACATATTCAGGTTGAGATTTTATCCCTTTAGAATGTGAAGTATAAAGCCCTTTTTCTTTTAGTAGTTGATTTTGCAATTTTTTGCTTTATTTGAGGCATTTTTTAATAGTTGAGACATGTTGGATGAACATTCAGGGGCACTCTCTTCTTGTGTGGTAAATCTATTTGCAGTTGGGCAATTTTGTGTGAATTAACTTCGAATAAGGTTTGTTTGTGTTTCAGGTATTTCTTCACTTGTTAAATTTTCTGTAAATTCAGTCTGAATAAGGATTGTTTGTGTTTCAGGTATTTGTTCACTGGTTGAATTTTCTGTAAATTGAGTTGGAATAGGGTTTGATTGAGATTCAGGTATTTCTTGATTTATTTCATCTTGGTCTGTTTGAGTTGAAGTTCGAATGAGATTTGTTTGAGCTTGAGGTATGTCATGACCTGTTGAATACCTGTTGGACTCATGAGCTAACTCTTAAGATTCATAAACTCTAACAAAAATAGCCTCATTACTCTCAACATCCACAATAGGTATTTCAATAGCCAAAGGTTCAACATACAGTATTTCATCATCCATGTCAACCTCCACTCTGTTTTCACCATCTCCTCCTTCTCCTTCTTCCCATGTTCTTCCTCCTCTCTTTGTTTTTTTAATTCTGCCACTAATCTAAACTCTTTAATTGAGTTATTTGTCTCCTCAATCCACATGATAACTGTATCACTATTTTCATAATCCCATAACATTTTCAATAAATGACCATCATACCTAATATACTTCTTACTATCATATCTCTCTCTATAATAATACATATCATAGACTGTAAGTAGTAATAGTAGTAATACTTGTTGTTTCAAAGACACAACCTCAAGATCAGCAATAACATCAAGGAGTTGTACAAAATCCACATCATAAATAGCATAATCAAAGACTTTTTCCTTACAGTGACACTGCAACCAAAACGCAGTTTCCATCCTACCAATTTCAAACCATACATGTATATAATTCAACAAACAACATAAACCCTAATAATTTCTTCATAATTATACCCAGTTAGACCTAACAGACAACACATAAACCCTATTTTTTTTTTGTTGAGAAACAAAAACCATATATTTTACTCATGAAGAACCATTCACAAAATCAGCAGAAACCCTAAATAACTAATAGATATAAAACACACAATAATAAATACCAAAATTAGCACGTAAAAAGACACAACTACATAGATGCAAGTAAAAAGACACAACTACATAGATGCAAGTAAAATCAGAGTAAATCACAAATCTAAAACAAAATTGAATAATTACCTAGGTGAGGCATCACAAAATAAAATTAGTTGAATAAACTGATGAAAATCCTTAATTATCGATTCTGCAGATGATTTACGGAATTGCTTTTTCACATACGAATTTTACTCTTTCACATACACTTTTTCATAATATTTCCATATCATACCCCTTTTCCTAAACAAATCCCTCTTTTTTCCTAAACATAATCAAACTAATTCTTATATGATTATATCTAAATCTAACTTAAAATCAAATCTAATAAACTTGACCAATGTATTATAATCCTCCAATTAGTGACGTAATTTTGCTTTTTGCAATTAGTATGATACACTTTTTCTGAAATTATTAGGTTTAGCAATTATTTAAAATGATATGCTTAATAATTATTGTTAATTAGGATTTATGGGTGGTGGAAGGCATGGTGGTTATGGGTCGACGGACAACGATTATCGTACGTAATATGTGACCGTGGTGGTCGGCGGTGGCCAGTGGTGGTCATAGGTGGAGGGGAGAGTGGAAGTCGGTGTTCTAGCAGTGGTCGGAGTAGCGGTGACCGGCCAGACTGCTGCTGTCTCCGATAGTGCAACCTGCCAGGGCGGGGGTTGGTGGTCTGATTGATGGTGGGGGACTAGGGTGGCGGCGGTCTGGGTGGTGGGGGAAGGGAAAATACGGAGTTCCTGTGTGTTGCTTGGTGTATTTTTTTATTTTTATTTTTAATATTATTTAATTTCTTTCTTTAAATAATAGTAGTAATTAGTGATTGGTGTTTTTTCTTTTTAAAATACTTTTTAGTTCTCAAAAATTGATTTATTTTAATTTGATAGAAGTTGGTGGTGGTGGTAGATGAGAAAAGGGAGTAAAAAAAATTAAATTGAATGATAATTAGAAAAATGACAAGGGTATAATTGTAAAAGACGTATGTGAAAGAGTAAAATCCGTATGTGAAAAAGCACGTCCCATGATTTATGGTTGCGGTGAGTTGATGTGATTGATTTTAAGGGAAAGTAAACGGGTCGTTAGGTGATATGGAGAATTGAGAGGGAAGTGTTTTGTTTATTAGTTTTAGAGTAAATTAATAATTACTCCCTTATAAGTTTTAGTTTTCTAAATTTACTCCCTTATAAGTTGTTTTGCTAAAATTACTCCCTTTAAGATCACTTTTATCACAAATTGTTTCAAAACTCCAATTTAAGTCACCTAGTCTTTGTCGCAACTTTTGTGGCCTTTTTAAATTCGGGTACTGATATCATCATATCAGTCGCCAAATTGAACCGAGAGTGTGAGAAACCTAATTGTAATGAGTGTCTAGTGTGTGGCCGTCCAATTCACCGCACTTCTCATGGACCCCTCCACACAAACCCCGCACTCTCCTCCATCTCCTCCTCCCTTCCCCGCCGCCGCCGAAGGCAACACCGCCACTGCCAATGACGCCGCTAATGTTACCTCAGACGACGTATCAACCCCATCAAACCCCCTCTACCCACCGACCCCACCACCTCCCGACGACGACACCACCACTACCACCTCCGAAATCTCTAAACGCCGTCGTAAACGCAAACACTACCCCGGCGGCACAATCTCCATGGTCCTCCGTCCTCACTCCTCTTCCTCATACCACCACCACCTCACCCTCCCTCGCCGCCGTCGCCGCCGCACCGTCACCACACCCAACACCAACACCAACACACCAACCACCGCACCAACTCCCCTCGACCTCCACGCCCTGATCGCCCTCTCCGTCGGATTCCCAGTCGACTCCCTAACCGACGACGAAATCCACGCCTCCGTCATCCCAACCCTCTCTTCCCCTCTCCAATCCCATTACATCTCCGTCCGCAACCTCCTCCTCTCTTCCTGGCGCTCCGACGTCAACTCCCTCTTAACCCGGTCCCACTTCCTCCCCTCCATCGCCCCACATCTGCTCCCTGTTGTCGACCCCGCTTTCGACTTCCTCGTCTCCCATGGTTTCGTCAATTTTGGCCTAGCCCCCGATATTAAGAACGCTACTCTTTCTACCAACATTGGCAATGCTGATGTTAATGTCGTTGTCGTTGGGGCGGGGTTGGCGGGGTTGTGTGCTGCGCGTCAGCTTAGGGCGATGGGGTTTAAGGTGGTGGTTTTGGAAGGGAGGGGGCGTCCTGGGGGACGGGTTAGGACTAGGAAGATGGAAGGGGGTGGGGTTGTTGGTGCCGCTGATTTAGGTGGGAGTGTGTTGACCGGGATTAATGGGAACCCGCTCGGGGTTTTGGCGAGGCAGTTGGGGTTTCCGTTGCATAAGGTTAGGGATATTTGTCCTCTTTATTTGCCTGATGGGAGGGCTGTTGATAGCGAGGTTGATTCTAGGATTGAGACTGTTTTTAATAAGTTGTTGGATAGGGTTTGTAAGCTTAGGCAGGTTATGATGGAGGAGATTAAGTGTGTCGATGTTTCCTTAGGGACGGCTTTGGAAGCGTTTAGGAAGGTTTTTAGTGTTGGGAGTCGTGATGTCGTTGAGAGGATGTTGTTTAATTGGCATTTGGCTAATTTGGAGTATGCTAATGCTACCTTGTTGTCCAGTTTGTCTATGGCCTTCTGGGATCAGGATGACCCGTATGAGATGGGTGGGGATCATTGTTTTATTCCTGGTGGGAATGAGAGGTTTATTCGAGCTTTGGCCGAGGATTTGCCTATATTTTATGATAGGACCGTGGAGAGTATTAGGTATGGGGTTGATGGGGTCTTGGTTTATGCCGGTGGGCAGGAGTTTAGGGCTGACATGGTGCTTTGTACCGTGCCGTTAGGGGTTTTGAAGAGGGATGCTATTGAGTTTGTGCCTCCTTTGCCTCAGAAGAAGAGGGATGCTATTGAAAGGTTAGGGTTTGGATTGCTGAATAAGGTTGCCATGCTATTTCCGTACAACTTTTGGGGCGGGGATATCGACACCTTTGGGCATTTGTCCGAGGATCCTGCTAGGAGGGGTGAATTCTTTTTGTTCTATAGCTACTCCTCTGTGTCCGGTGGGCCCTTGCTGGTGGCTCTTGTAGCCGGGGAGGCGGCCATTGAGTTTGAGAAGAAATCTCCCGTGGATTCCGTGGAGAGCGTTATGGACATCTTGAGGGGGATATTTCACCCAAAGGGGGTGGATGTTCCTGACCCGGTTCAGGCGGTCTGCACTCGGTGGGGACAAGACCGGTTCACTTATGGCTCCTACTCTTATGTAGCAATTGGGGCGTCTGGGGATGATTATGATATCCTGGCCGAACCCATCGGGAACAGGAGGGTCTTCTTTGCGGGAGAGGCTACTAACCGGCAGTATCCTGCCACCATGCATGGCGCTTTTCTAAGCGGTATGAGGGAGGCTGCCAATATACTACGGGCAGCCAAGAGGAGATCACCGAACCCTGCTGATGATAATGCAGGAGTTAAAGCTAGTTCAGAGGACAGTGAAGATTTGGATAAACTTTTTTCAAAACCCGACTTACGATTCGGGAACATCTCTGTATTGTTTGATCCAGGATCAGATGATCCTGAATCTCATTCATTATTAAGGGCTGAGTTCCACAGTGAGAAACTGGAAAATGGTTGTCTGTATTTGTATGGTCTGCTATCCAGGTATCAAGCCCTTGAGCTAAGCAAGGTGGATGGTGATGCGGATAAGTTAAAAATCCTAAATCAGCAGTTTGGACTGCGGTTAGTTGGAAAAAGAGGATTATGTTCTAATGCAGAATCACTTGTAGCTCGTATTAGAAGCAAAGATGTACCAATGATGGATCCTGATATGTGATGTACAGTCAGCCAATAACTTGTTAAGGTCTATTTCTGGGTGTTGTGTTAACTCGGGTTGGGAGTACGGTTAGGTTTAGTAGCTTGAGCAGAAGTTTAATGTTGTATATTAGTGTGTGTAGGTCCGTAGGATTAGGAAAGGTCGGCTCAAGTTAGGAAGTTGGTGTGCCATTCTCATTAGGAACAGTAGAGGTTCTACACCTGTAGTTTAGTAACTTCTCAGTTATTTATCTTATTGGTTTCAGGTGATTCATTGTAAGGATATTTATTGATTTGTACTTTCTTGAGTTAGTAGGATAAGAAGGAATTCATTGTTACCAAACACTGAGTAATTAATTTGGGATCTTTCTTATGTCTAGATCAGTTAGGTCTATGCCTAAAACGATATCACTTGTGCCCTTTAAGTTAATCTTGTTTTCCTTCATTGCCCAATTTTAAGTATAGTTGCATCGTAGTCCCTCTTACTGTTCAAGCGAGTAATCTTTGTAGCCTATTTTGTCCAGCAAAGATGCATAAAAAAGCATGTTTTTTTGTTTTTATTTTATTATTTACTGTGATATGTACTCTGCTGATATAGTAGGACCAACAAGTCCCTTACTGATGCTCCCTCATATTTCCTCGTCTTTATTTGCTTAAACTTTCGCATGAGTAAGTGTCATCTGCTTTTGTTCTAATAATGTTTTACTGTGCTTCTGCACATGGATGCCAGATTTTTTCTCTATACAGATACAGAATAGGTGATTTATTGCATTTGTAACCCCACAAATTTTCATATTGTCAGACAGTTTCCCATCCTACTCGTCCAGTATTTCTGCTTTTTTTTTCTGGTCATTTCTTAAAGCACCGGTGCATCAATCTTGAAGGGAGAGCATTACAGTAACTGGCCTTGGCAGTCGGCTGTTTTGCTAGTATGTTACGTTATTTAGTCTCTGTTGGAAGCATTTGACATTTCTGCGAGTCTAAGTGTCAGTCTTGTCTCCTTTTTATGGATATCCTCACGTTTTCGGCCTCATATGAAGTGTATCAGTGCGTGTCTTTAGACATGGGTAAGTAACAGTGTAACATAGTGTATGTTTATAGAATCTGGGTTACTCTTCCAGACTTCCACACAATTTGTTATGTTTCTGCTGTTAGATCATCAGCCTGTGCTTTGTGTTACGTTCTTACCTGCGTGAGTTGGATCTTGCTCACCCAGCTGCTAAGGTATGTTCTTTGCCCATAACACCCTCTATAGTGGAAAAACCTGTACAATTATTTTCCAGTCCTTCTAAACATGCTATCCTGTCTTGTTTGATAGTCAATGATTGAACTCAGTCGGACTCAAGATGAAGAAGTTGGAGATGGAACTACCTCTGTAATTATTCTTGGTAAGCACTGATTTGGGAAGCCTACTCTTATAGATTTTGACTGATCAAGAAATGTATGGATGCATATTAATTTATGAATTGGAATTGTTTTGCAGCAGGGGAGATGCTTCACGTTGCCGAAGACTTCATTGACAAAAATTATCACCCAACTGTTATATGCCGAGGTTTTGTGGCCTTCTTAATTATTGTCTTACCTAATCTTTTGGTCCTCGATAGTTAAGTTGACAATGTATTTACACAGCCTACTCCAAAGCTCTTGAAGATGCTGTGGCAGCTCTTGACAAGATTGCAATGTCCATTGACATTAAGGACCGTAAGTTCTTATATCATGTCATATCTCTTTTGGGTTTAGAGGTTTTTGTTCGTTGCCATTAGGACTGTACTTCTGTATCATGCTAATTTCCGAGGGTATCTGCAGGAGATACAATATTGGGGCTGGTTAAGAGCTGTATTGGCACAAAGTTCACGAGCCAGTTTGGCGACTTGATTTCTGTGAGTCAACTTTTTTCTCCCATGCCTTCTAAATAACTCTGATGATTATTCGTCTTAAAACGTTCACTTAAGTCTTTCCTGTTGATCATATATAATTTTCAAATAATTGCTCATTTTCTTTCTCCAACTTCCCTGTTTAACTGAATGACATCTTTAGTTATCTTCTTCCAGAATGAACAGAAAGTTAAGAAATAGGTTAATGATAAATCCACTACCGCTTTTACTTATGTTACTCAAGTTGTGAAAGAGTGAATAGTAAGATGCCCATATATAGCTTGTATTTGAGTGGCATTAAACAAAACCGTAGTGGCGTTATCAATGCCCAAGAAATATTAGGTGCCAGGTTTCATAAGATACCCAACATTTTTGTAAAAATCATATGAATTACAATTCATGTGTTTCTTAAAGGGCAACCAAACAACACCTCCCCTTAGTTTTTACTGGATTGTGACTCTATGTGTGCCTGTGTGGTGCTCCTTCCGCTTCTCCTCCTGTCTGCTTCCTCTTTTTCTCCCTTGAACACATTTCTGGACTCACCAAGAGATACACTCGCTGCTCACATTTCCCGACTCACAAAGAGATACACTCGCTGCTCTACGAAAAAGTCCTTGGTTTGGTATCAGTTTTTAATCCATGTTAGAGCCATAAGCTCAACGAGATGAATTAAGGTTTTATTTGTTGAGGTTTAGGAGACGGTGATCTCTTTGTCAAAAAGGTGTTAGAGTCTTTTGGGACTATTGTTGTGTGCTTTTGATCTACTTAAAAATAAAGATGTTTCCTTTTGTCTTGCCGACCACTAAACATCACTTGTTGCTCTTCATCAATTGCCAGGAGATCCAGTCGATTTAGTGACGGTAGGATTGGATCTATAGGAGTGAGGAGTTTTGTTCTGTTTTTGGAATGTTTTTTATGATCATTTTCACTACCCTTTAAACTTCTTCTGCATTTCTTTGCTAGCTTCGTCATCACTCAAGTAAACGTCTTAGCTTAGTTGTCAGTGAGAGGGCCTAACAAAGTTCATTTTAAGAGCTGTTAATTGAGCTTAGGTATATATTAGACGATTTTTAAGACAGAGTGCACACTATTGGTATTCAATTTTGAAAAATTTAATTACTTACCACCCCATAGGAAAGAGGAACATATGATGAATAAACATTATAAATGATCTCACACTAATATATCTGGCTCGGCCACTTTTGGTGAATACCTTTTGAGTCATCGAATTACAACCAACCTCCCCCTTGTTTAAGGTCTGCTTCTATTTCATTAGAAATGCCAAAGGTTGAACATGACTAAGTGTGAAAAAATTAGACCTTGCATATGATGTTCTATGCTCATAGAGATTATAATTTTTACGGGCCTCTTTGGAGAGGGTAGAGTATACAATATCCTATAGTCCAGTCTGCGTCTTATGTTGACTTTTTTTTGTTAATTGTGTACTTCAAAAGAATATTCTCAACTTTTCCCTCTATTTTGTGCAGGACTTAGCAATTGATGCCACTGCAATGGTTGGTGTGGACTTGGGTCAAGGGCTACGAGAGGTGGATATCAAGAAGTATATTAAAGTCGAGAAAGTACCAGGTGGCCAGTTAGAAGATTCACAGGTGCTTAAGGGAGTGATGATCAATAAGGATATTGTTGCTCCAGGGAAAATGAGGCGGAGGATTGTTAACCCGCGAATAGTTCTACTTGATTGTCCTCTTGAATACAAGAAAGGTGAAAACCAAACAAATGCTGAGATCGTAAGAGAAGAAGATTGGGAAGCTCTACTAAAAATGGAAGAAGAGTACATTCAGAACATATGTGCTCAGATATTAAATTTTAAGCCAGATGTGGTTATTACGGAGAAAGGGCTTAGTGATTTGGCTTGTCATTATTTTAGCAAAGCTGGTGTCAGCGCAATCAGGAGATTGAGGAAGACCGACAATAATAGAATAGCCAAGGCATCTGGGGCTGTCATTGTAAATAGACCTGATGAACTTCAGGAATCCGACGTTGGAACTGGTGCTGGCCTTTTTGAAGTTAAGAAAATTGGAGATGATTTTTTTACATTTATCGTTGACTGCGAAGATCCGAAAGCTTGTACTGTATTATTGAGGGGTGCTAGCAAGGATCTTTTGAATGAAGTAGAAAGAAATCTTCAGGTAGGTTTTGGACTCTGTGCACAGATTGTGTAACTGATATTTAAACCAACTTATCAATTACGATTGTAAGATAATTAAGACGGTTCGTGTTAGTTCGGATTTGTGGCTTTTTATTGTGTTAGTCTAATCAACCAATGTGTGATCTCGTACAGGATGCAATGTGTGTGGCAAGAAATATTATAAAAAACCCAAAACTTGTTCCTGGAGGAGGCGCTACTGAGCTGACTGTATCTGCAACCTTAAAGCAAAAGAGCGGATCCATTGAAGGCATAGAAAAGGCAAGCTCCAATTCTGCTTATCTCAGAAAATTAGGGCCTTCTAGCTACCGTTAATAATCTTTTCATTTTTGATTGTTCAACAGTGGCCGTATGAAGCAGCTGCTTTAGCTTTTGAAGCTATACCACGTACATTAGCTCAGAACTGTGGTGTTAATGTGATTAGAACAATGACCGCCTTGCGGGGAAAGGTTTGCACTTTGTTATCTCTTTTCCAGCTGTTGTGTGCTCTATGATTTATAAAGATGCGGTAGCTGACTTTCTCGAAATTTGCAGCATGCAAATGGTGAAAATGCTTGGGTCGGCATTGATGGAAACTCTGGCGAAATTGCCAACATGAAAGAAAAGAAGGTCTAGGCCTCTTTCATTCTCTCTTACAACTATGGTATAATTAGAACTATGAAGGCGTCACTTCTATTATAGTTCTACAATGTACAAATGATTCTGAGATATAAAATTCATGCCTTGATGCAGTGTATAAATGAGTTCTGTATCAAAACCATACCTAGTTTCCCTCTGGCTACAGTCATTTTCTATGGCTTAGGATACATGTTCGTAGGCTATTGCGGGATCACTGCTATAATGCCTTCAACTTACACAAATGATCCCTAGAAATTAAATTGACTAATAGCATGTGCTTATTAATTCCTAGCAGGCAGGAGACTAACATGTAAGTGGGAGTCGGCTTAGTATACATGTTGCAACATTGCTCTGTTGGCGATTTATGTACCACAAAAGACGTTATTTTTTCTGCTTTATTTTGACTTTTGTCCTGCAATTGGGCTCATTTTTTCAGATTTGGGATTCATATACTGTCAAGGTTCAAACATTTAAAACCGCCATTGAAGCAGCTTGCATGCTTCTCAGAATAGATGATATTGTAAGTGGCATAAAAAAGAAGCAGGCTCCAGGAGCAGGTCCTCAAAAGCCACAGATTGAGCAAGCGGATGATGCTGACAACGAACAAATGATTCCAGAATGAGGAACTGTGAGTTATAAGGAGACGGTAACTGCTAGTTTGTGCGTTGGGCAAGTATTTATTATGTTGCCATGTTTACAGCTGAGTGGGGGCTTTTTGACGCTATAATTTTGGGGTGATGCTCATAGAAGGGTCTTTTAACTACTATCGAGTTGTTTTTGGTGACCGAATGTTCTCATATTATTTCTGTTTGCATTTTGCTTTTCTGTAGCTTAAAAGCGTTGGTTACTTGGATTAGATGTGTAGTAGGCTGTTTTACGATTAGAAGTGGATTTTGTTGTGTGATCTAGAACATTATTTCAGTTACTACTTGGATCTTGCCCATGTCTTTGATTTGTTTCTGAATTGTTTTTAGGTTGTGAGTCACATTTATTTCATTCCATTTTCAGCCCAAAATTA
>JAIUZE010004752.1:0-12661 GCA_022085475.1 Heliosperma pusillum | reverse complement strand
GTGATGTTTTGATCTTTATTTGAGTTGTTGTAAAAATGAAAAGTTGTTGGTGAGTGGAGAGTGGGTTGAGCCGTGAGTTTATAGACAAATAAGGCTGTCGGATTTTGAATTCGTTGTTACGTAATTGACTCGCGTTTAATAATTATTTTACGGTAAATGATTAAATATAATTTACGATAAAGTAAATATCAAGATATTATGATATTGAAATGAAAAATAATGAAAATATCAAGGCTTAAGAGTGGGTAAGGGAGCCGTGTGATGTTGAGCTTGTCGGGTCCGATTTCGAGCGTTTTCCGTAATTCTCGTTAACTGATCGATAAAGTAATTAAATATCTAGATATTATGATATATTAATCAAAAGTAATGAAAATATCAAGATCTATTAGAGCACTAAAGTAGCCGTGTGATATGGTGAGGATTCGGTCTGTTTTTGCTCGATTTGCGTAATCTTCGTTTACGGATCGATAAAGTAAGTAAATATCTAGATATTTTGATTATTTTAATCAAAATAAATAAAACATCTACTGGTGAGTGGAAAGCGATGACCTCAACGTGTGACGCATGCCAAAGTCGAGTTTCGATTTTGTTGCGCGCATTACGATGCGTCGGGAATAGTTAAATGACGTTCGAGTAAAAACCGTAAAAGTTATTCTTTAAATTCCGAATAAATTCAAAATAATTATATTAAATTATGATAAATCCTAATAAATCTAAATAAAATAAATCAAAAATATAATTTTTTTAAATAACATTTCGGTCTTCAAAATCGCAAGACGAGTCGGGAAAAGTCAACGAAAGTCAAAATCGACTAAAAAGTCGGGAAAAGTCAAAAATGACTTAAAAGTTCAGAAAAGTTTAAGACGACTTTAAAAGTCAAGAAAAGTAAATGACAACTTTAAAAAGTCAAGAAAAAGTCAAAGACGATTTAAAAGTCAAGAAAGGTCAAAGACGACCAAAAACGGTCTTTTCATGAAATCTCTCAAAAATTCCAAATACGAACGCGGAATTTCAAAATACGACTCCGAACAAAAATTCCTATTTTAAAAACTTAAGTTGTACTGAAAAGTGTTAGTAAATATTTTTACTAGAAAAATTGGGCACTTTTCGGGTTGTTACATGGTAGCACGGCGATAATAATACGGTCCTAGTCTAAACCTGGCCAGATTCTCGGAATAAACGTTTTCCGATTCGACATGCGATGGCGTTTCGCATCCAAGACTCAGTCTTACAATATATATGCCGAGTACCCCAAATTCGGTAGATCAATTCACGAAAGAGGCGGAAAAGCTCAAGCCTCATAACAAGCGGTACGCTACATGCAAATAACACCACCTCGCAAGTACACAACATTTGACGGCCGGGTCGATCAACGCAATGCGTTCAACTCCCAAACAACGTCGTCGTATGCCCACTAACACATGCATTTAAGCAGTAGGATACCTCTCCGTTCCGACATTCCAGCCTTACGAACGGGAAGGTAGCCAAGGGAATGAGAGTACAAAGCACAAGACAAAATAGTGCTCAAACCGTATCACTTGTAAAAACCGACTCAAAGTGGGACATAGCAAAAACCGTCACAAAACATGTGATACAAGCGAATGAAATATCATATATCCAAAACATGAATATTATAAGTCACTACGTAAAATTATACGATAAACGGATCATGCGAACTATTATAAATTACGAGTTTTAGAAATTATAGGATAAAAACACAGCCGTGTTCCAGGCCGGGGTGGAGGGAGGCGGCCGGTACCCCGGATCGGAGCACAACTACACACAAAACGCAAGTTTGGAAACTAACTAAAACAAGGGTCCACTTCAAACGGTAATAACTAGAGTTCTAGATATGTAAATACAGAAGTTCTAATTTGAGGTGATAGCTTATCCTCTTACGGTTCCAACGAATGGTCACAAGCCCAAAACAAGCAAGTAACAAAGGAGATATGATCATTCTACGAAAAAGGGTCGGTGCAGTGAAATCCCAGCCGGCCACTGAACCGGCAGCCGGTCCTTCGGCCAGGACTACATCCTACCCGAGAACAACATACACAAGTTCAATCATTTTCAATTCTCATATTTAACTTCTATCAACTATCAACAATCAATAATCATCATCAACAATCATCAACTAACAACAATCATCAACAATAACTCAATTCCTAAGCTTACTAATCATATTATAAATACGAATTCTAACATAGAAATCATATAAAACACGTAAATGATATCGAGTAACCCTTCACCGTTACCTTTACGCGTCTTTAATCGATTACTAAGCCTTCCTAGTAGTCTCGACCTACAATTAGGTAATAAAAGATGAATATATTTCACCTTGAGAAAGACGGATAATTTAAAAAGCGAGAAAGACGGTAATTTTATTACCAATACGGATAGAGGAAGGTAAGAGGGGAAGAATGAGACGAACTTACGTGAATTCCAATAAGAAACGAAGGAGATACGGTGATTCAAAGATGGATCAAAATTGGAGGCAAGGGTTTTTGATATTTGCTTAAGGAAGAAGTAAGGGTTTTGGTTTGTGTTGAATGAAATAGATTAAGGGAGTATGAGATATTTATGGGAAAAAGTCTACAAAAGTCAAACTCGCCTTAAGACGGGATTCTCATGGAATCTAGCGGAAATTCCAAATACGAACTCGGAAATTCTAAATTCGACTCGGAACATAAAATTCCATATTAAAACTTAAATTTGCTGAAAAGTATCCGTAAAATATTTTCACTAGAAAAATAGGGTACTTTTCCGGGTGTTACAGTCACTAGAATCATTATTAAAATAATCACCTTAATTTGTTGAATGAAATAGTTTAATATTGTTCATCATTTTCCTCTTAATTTACTTAATCACATAAATTAGATATGCTTTGTAAGATTATCATTGTGTAAATACAATAAATAAGATTGTAATATTGAAATGATTTGCTAGTTAAAATGAATTAAAAGAAGAGTCGATACCAATAGAACCACCTAGTTTGTTTCTTCCTTTGGTCGTGTCAAATTCTATAACTTTGTTTAGTGGCCATAAACAATTGTTTGTATTAGTCAATTTCCGTCTTAGAAACGAGAGTTGGGATAGGAATTAGGACTACCAATAGGGGTTTAGTGACCTAACCAGGCTGAGAAGACGTTAGGACCCATTAAAAAGTCATTACGAATCCGAGAGGAATATACCGCTACAAGGCTTAGACAATCGTAGTAATTCTAATGTTGGTATCAATAAAGCTTTTAAATCATTTGACATGAATTTCTCTTTCTCTATATCAATTTGATTAGATAGTTTATTTTACTGTTTTAGATAGTTTATTTTATTGTTGTTTAGTTAGTTTACTTTACCGTCATTTTACTATTGTTCTTAGATAGTTTAGTTTAGTTAGATAGCTTTTCCATATTGTCATTTTAATTATCGTTCTTAGTTAGATTTAATTATCGTTACCTTTCTTTCCGTCAATTAGATTAGATTTATTTTTATTGCAATTTACATACTCGTCATTTAAATATCGTCATTACATACTTGTCATTTTATTTCATGCTAGTAGTTTAGACAATCACCCCAAATGAATCGGACTTAAATAAAAATCACCCCATAGCAATTCATAGTTAACACGTACTCCCTGAGGATCGATCGCTACTTCCCTAATTACATTCCTTATATTGTTAGCCTAAGTGTGGGTAATTATTTTTGTATCGGGACCGCGACACAACCGATCACAACGCCAATTAATGATTTGTTCGCTGATGATTTATTAAAGGCAATTACGGACTCTTCTCCTTGGTATGCTGATATTGCCAACTTCCTTGTCAGTCGCCAGCTACCCTCCGACCTTTCTTATAACCAAAGAAAGAAATTTTTGCATGATGCAAAATTCTTTGTTTGGGATGACCCCTATCTTTTCAAGCAATGTTCAGATGGTCTGTATCGACGTTGTATCCCCCAGTGGGAAGTAAAAGGAGTTTTAGAAGGATGCCACTCATCTGCTTACGGTGGTCATCATGGTCCGTCCAAGACCGTAGCCAAAGTCTTACAATCCGGGATTTTCTGGCCCTTGATGTTTAAAGATTCAAGAGACTTTGTTATGGCTTGTGATGCTTGTCAACGAATGGGTCAAATATCCAAAAGACATGAAATGCCTCAAAACGGCATATTAGAAGTCGAGATATTCGATGTCTGGGGTATTGACTATCAAGGACCATTCCCTTCTTCAAATGGAAATCGTTACATTCTAGTCGTTGTTGACTATGTTTCGAAGTGGGTAGAAGCAATTGCCACCCCCACCAATGATGCTAGAGCTGTGATATGACTATTTAAAAAGATCATCTTTCCGCGTTTTGGTGTACTTAGAGTCGTGATAAGTGATCGAGGAACTCATTTCGGAGAAAAGCAGTTAGACACTCTACTTGCCAAGTATGGTGTGTATCACAGACGAGGATTAGCCTACCACCCCCAGACCAGCGGTCAAGTAGAAGTTTCGAACAGAGAGCTAAAAATTTGTCTCGAAATCTAGAACAGATTGGAGTAATAAGCTCGATGACACCTTATGGGCTTATCGCACAGCTTTCAAAACCCCGATTGGAACATCTCCCTATCGGTTGGTTTATGGAAAGGCATGTCGTCTCCCTGTTGAGTTAGAGTACAAAGCTCACTGGGCTATCAAAGAACTCAACTTAGACACTAAGCTTAGCGCTGATAGACGACTTTTGCAACTCAATGAGCTAGAAGAGTTTCGTTTGCAAGCTTACGAGAATTCGAGGATCTATAAAGAGAAAACGAAGCGTTGGCACGACAAGAGGATAATCAGAAAAGAATTCAATGTCGGTGACCAAGTACTTCTCTTCAACTCCCGTTTGAAAATTTTTCGGGAAAACTTCGATCAAGATGGTCCGGACCATTCACAGTCTCATATGTGAGCAAATACGGTTATGTGGAAATAATGGCTAGTAGTGGTGAAAAATTCAAGGTCAATGGACAGCGATTGAAACTCTACTACAGCAATTCCCTGATCGGATGCTTAGATATTGTCTATGTAGAGCGTCAATCACCAACCAGATGATTTCATAGAAAAATTCGTCGAGCGAGACGTTAAACCAGCGCTTCTCGGGAGGCAACCCGTGTTCCTTTCTTTTTGCATTTTATTTTCCCTTTTTCGTTGTTTTGTTAGGATTTACTTTGCAGATGAAAGAATTTTTGAAGAATCTATAAAGACCTTCCTTGTCAAGTCCAAAAGACTAGCTTGGGGGAGTCCGCGCTGAATAGTAAGCTTCATTCTTCTTTCATTTTTTTCCCTTTTTACCCTTCTTCCCATTGAGCATCTCGTTGCATATTTAGTCTTTGTGCTCACATTGAGGACAATGTGATGTTTAGCTTGGGGGAGCGATTGCATTTTCCCATTTTGCATTTTAGTTGTTTATATTTTTCAAATTTTTGAATAAGAAAAAAATTTAAAATTTTGAACATCATCGAATGCTTTTCATGCTTTGCTTGCTTGTTTACTATGCTATCATGTTACATTTCCCAAACTTAGAGCTTTCAAAAGATAATGATTCAATATTCATTGAATTATGCATACATGGGGAAGTCTTGTACATAGTAGGCATGGAATGAATCTATAGATGAGTACGCTTGATCTTGACATTTGGCAAGTTACATATATTGTAAGGTAGAACCTCCTTAGGCTGGTACATGTATACCCAGTCTCATCTAGGTGTGTGTAGTTCTCCTTGTGATGTGTGTCATGTCAAAACGCATAAGTATGGTTCTCATTTCATTCCTATAAGCATTGCATTCATGATTCACTAAGATTTGAAGCCTTTTTCACTTTGAATTACCCCTCTAAATTAGCCCCTTCATACAAATGTTTCACAAGATAATAGCTACATACAAAAACTGCCTACCTTGTTGAGCTAGTAGCTAGACTATGATGTATGGGTGCTCTTTTAAGAAGATTTTGTTCCTTGATGTCAAAGTGAATTTGGGAGAACGAAAATGTTCAAGAAGTGATGTTATGTTCAGAAAAGAAAAAGAAAGAAAAAAATGAAATAGAAAAATGAAAAAACAATTGAAAAAGAAAAAATCAAAAATAAATAAAAAAAGAAAAATAAATAAAAGAAGAAGTTGTGAACAATGTTTATAAGGAGTTCACTCTTGTGTTTCGTGTGTAATAAGCCAATCCGTTCCTTCTGGCTTCGTTTTTTGTCTTTTGGGAATTAATCGAAAGTTTGGATTGAGTATTCATTTATCATTGGTTAGTTGCAAGCTCATTCTAACCTTCACATGACCATAACTGTTATCCACCTTTCACCCATTTCCCAAAGCCTTCTTCATATTTTCCGGCTTCTTTTCTATGTGCATTGTGATCTTTGACTTGTGTTTTGAATTGTTTACCATATTAGACTGCTGACACATTTTCATAAGTCGTAGATAGGTGAGTGTCTCAAAAACATTTACACATAAAGAAATCACCTTTTACATACATGAGTGTTCGAGTGTGCCGTGAGAGTCCATTTGTCAAAAAGATCATGCAAGAGCCGAAAACTCTGTAGTGAAATTCTTTGTGCTGCGCCGTTATGTAAATCTCAGCCATGTTTATGTATCATTCTTGCCCACGTTGTTTTTGGGTTATGATTCATTATGTTTCAAAAGTTTTACGTTGAGATTTGTTTCTTGATGGTGTAGTAGCCAATGCTTGCAACCCTTGTCCTGGTATTGTTTGTTATGTTTGCTTGAGGACAAGCAAGGGTTTAGCTTGGGGGAGTTTGATAAGTGAATATTTGTATGATTTTAATCCCCAATTTAGCTCGGTTTTGTATGTCATTTGTGCTTTGTTAAGCCATTTTATGAGCTAATATCGTCTTCTAGGCGAATTCCTATGTTCTAACCTGTTTTGTAGGGAACGTGACGTTTCTATGCCCTTTTTCTATATTCCTGAGCATTTGCCTAGAACCCGACGATTTAAAGAAGCAAGCTTGACCAAGTCAAAGGCATTTCAAGAAGGTTCACTAATTCAAAAGAAAGAAGGAGCAAAGACGATTTCGCAGTTGTCGGAAGATCGATCAGTTAGGCGAAGAAATCATCACTTTACATCAAACCCTATCAACAAACCTGACTCAAGAGGTCAAGGGGGATAATGAAAGTCAAGTCATATTCAAGGGGAGATGAAACGAAAGTCAATTGACCAAGAACACAACTTACCCGATCGGGTAAGTGGTGTACCGGATCGGGTATCTCTGCTGATCCGAGCTTTTGCTTCGACTTCCTCCTTTTTGTCCTATGTGATGAATGCATGACCCCTTCCCCACGAAACCCTACTGCTATAAAAGGATGCCTCAGCCACCACATATCAACAAGTACCTCTACACACTTCATAATTCTCTTCTTACACTTCTCTTTAGATTAGAAACCCTAGATTAGGAGGAGAGAAACCTAGCCTCTCTTCTCTTGTCTAGATCATTTTCTTCTTCCTTTTTGTCTTTAGTTTCTTAGTTTATTTCTGTCTTTTCTACACCAAATCCTTAGCCTAGATCAATAAGAATTTCATCTTTGTAATCTACTTTGTGTGGTTCAAGCGTTGTAATTCGTGGATCGACTATTCTATGCAAGGAATTTCTATTACGGTTGTTTGCAATTCATCATTATCGTTGTTGATCGTCATCTAGGTATTCCTATTTTATCTTTTGTTTTAAGTTTTTATGTTTCTTATTTGATTGTTATTTCCTTTACATGTTATTGTAGATTCAATTTCAATATCGTTGTAATCGTTTCACTTCATTAGATTGTCAATATAGCGTCGTTATTATCGCCATATAAAGAGTCTTAAATTACTATCAAAACCAAATAAACATGTCTATCCTAGTTTTTGTTATTGACATCATCTTAGATTTAAACATCGCCATGAGTGAGTAGTCGTTTTTCTAGGATGTAGGGTAGCTATGTAGGTTGATTAAAAGATGATAATTGGATAAAAGAAATTGTGCTTTTAAAACATTATGTCTATGCATGTTTGGACTATAACGATAGTTAACGATTCCTGATCAAAATCATTGACTAAAATGGAATTCTTTTCCAAAGTAGAAATACGTGAATTGAATAGACAAAGCATGACATGGTAGATTAAGACCTAGTAAATTGCCTAAAAGCCTGCTAGACCATCTGATATATGATTGTAATGAACACATCATTCTTACGAACTCACAATGAATTATTTGCATGTTCCAAATCCAATTTCATCAATATGTTAATCTACATGTGTGAACCTACTTCCCTAGATTCTTTTTATCATTTTTAATTCATCACCTGCTTTATTGTTTTCGTTTTGATTTGCTTTTATTTTGTTTTCATTTATGCTTTTTATTAGTTTAGAAATCAAAACCCCAAAACCCAGATACTCGTTAGATAAAACCCAATTGCAAGACATTTCACATTTTATAGGAAACACCATCTCCCTGAGGATCGACCCCTACTTCCCTAATTACATTAATTTGTTATTAGCCTAGTCTGGGTAATTATCTTTGACCAGGACTTGCGACAGGTCCGATCATAGGATGAAAGATCTCAAGACCGACTGAAGTCTTATGCCGATGTCCGAAGAAGACCGTTGGATTTTGAAGTTGGAGATAAAGTGTTCTTGAAGGTATCTCCAATGAAGGGTGTTAAGAGGTTTGGTGTAAAGGGTAAATTGAGCCCAAAATACATTGGACCCTTAGACATTGTCAAACGAATTGGTGCCGTAGCATACAAGTTGGACATGCCCCCGAATTTGGGCGAACTTCATGATGTCTTTCATGTTTCTCAGTTGAGGAAGTACATTACTGACCCGAGCCATGTGCTTCATGTAACACCCGCAAATGTACCCTATTTTTATAGTAAAAATATTTTACGGATACTTTTCAGCGAAATTTAGTTTTAGTCGTAAATTAAAATTTCCGTGTCTAATTTAGAATTTCCGAGTTCGTATTTGGACTTTACGCGAGATTCCGAGTAAGTTACGTCTTAAGACGTTATGGGCTTTTTCCATAGACTTTTCCACTTACTCCTTCATATACTCCCTCAAACCCTAACTCCTTCCTTCATTTCCACGTACTCCTTCTTCCTCATCAAACCACCAAAACCTAAACTTCATTTTTATCAAGCTTAGATTCGTCGCTACTCCTTCATTTCTTGCTCAAATTCACTAAGGTTCGTCTTATTCCTTCCCTCTCATCTTCCTCTATCCGTATTGGTAATAAAATTACCGTCTTTCTCGCTTTTCAATTTATCCGTCTTTCTCAAAGGTGAATTATATTCATCTTTTGTTGTCTTTGTTTAGGTGGAGACTTTCTAGACCCCGACAAAGGTTACTATCTAGTGGAGGAAGGTTTAGAAATCGATTAAAGGCGCGTAAAGGTAACGGTGAAGGGTTACTCGATATCATTTACGTGTTTTATGTGTTTTCCATGTTAGAAATCGTATTTAGAATATGATTTGTAAACTTAGGAATTGTGTTGTGGATGATGGTTGTTGTTAATTGATAATTGATATGAGAATTGATGATTTGTAATGATAGATGATGTTGTGTTATGCCTAAGTGAAATTGTAAAATTCGTGTTTTCGTGCCCGAGATAGGACGCTGGCAGCGTCCATTGACGCTGGCAGCGTCGTGGGGCGCTGGCAGCGTTGCTTGCTGCCAGTTTCCCATGTCGACTGCAGTTTTCCTGCATTGACCCCGTTTCGTAAAATGATCATATCTCCTTCGTTACTTGCTTTTTTTGGGCTTGTGACAACCCGTTGGAACCGTAAGAGGATAAGCTATCACCTCCATTTGGAATTTCTGCATTTTCAGGTCTAGAACTCTAGTTAGGACCATTTGAAGTGGACCCTTGTTTTAGTTGGTTTCCAAACAACGTTGTTTTGGAGAGGGGATCTATGTTTCTTATTTATGGTCCTTCATAAACTTGTTCTAATGATTATGTATCATTTTTTGACTCATTTTTATCATAGTTAAATTTATATAATTGCCTATTCTCATGTTTTGTGACGGTTTTTGGTATGTCCCACTTTGAGTCGGTTTTTACAAATGTTACGGTTTGAGCACTAATTTCCTATGTGCTTTGTACTCTCATTCCCTTGACTACCTCCACGTTCGTAAGGCTGGAATGTCGGAACGGGGATGTATCCTTACTGCTCAATTGCATGTGTTAGTGGGCATACGACGGCGTTGTTGGGAGGCGAACGCTTTGCGTTGATCGACCCTGTAACACCCGGAAATGTACCCTATTTTTCTAGTAGAAATATTTTACGAAATCTTTTCAGCAAATTTAAGTTTTAAATTGACTTTTTATGTTTCGAGTCGAATTTAGAATTTCCGAGTTCGTTTTTGGAATTTCCGCGAGATTCCATGAAAATCCCGTCTTAAGTCAAGTTTGACTTTCCTTGACTTTTGAGTCGAGTTTGACTTTCTTGACTTTGGAAATCGTCTTTGACTTTTCCTTACTTATACTCATACTCCTTAACCTATTTTTCCTACACAAAATCAAACAAACACATTTCTTCCTTCATAAGAAATCCCAAACCCTTGTTTCCATCCATTTTTCGATCTTTGAATCATCGTAACTTCTTCGTTACTTGATAGAATTTACGTAAGTTTGTCTTATTCTTCTTCCCAAACCTTCCTCTATCCGTATTCATATTAAAAGTATCGTCTTTCTCGCTTTTCAAGCTTTCCGTCTTTCTCAAGATGAACTTTATTCATCTTTTTACGATCTATTTGTAGGTGGTGACCTCCAAGATCCCTGACAAAGACTATTTCCTTATAGAAGAGGAGCTTGACGATTAGTAGAGACGCTCAAAGGTAACGGTGAAGGGTTACTCGGTATCATTTACGTGTTTTACATGTTTATATGCTAGAAATCGTATTAGAATACGATTAGGAAGATTAGAAACCATGCTATGATTAATGAATGTTGTTATATGATGATTATGGATGATATATATTGATTGTTGATGATTATTAGAATTGATTTATGAGAATTGAAATGGATTGAATAAGTAAAGGAAGTTCACGGGTGAACTGGGGTTCCTGGCCGGTCGACCGGCTGCCGGTCTGCCAACCGGCTGGGAACACTCCAGTAACATCTTTGGAAACTTGGTTTTTACATGATGAGGTGCTCCAGGCCGGCCCACCGGCCACCGGTCCATCCACCGGCCTGGAACACATCAGTAAGGAGGTTTGGATTTTTGGTATTGTGTTCTATGCCGGTCCACCGGTCGCCGGTCCACTGACCGGCCTAGACCACTTTTCTCTGTTTTTCTATGATTTTGGAATTTTGCCCTGTGTTCTGAGCCGGCCCACCGGCCACCGGTCCCTTACCCGGCCTGGAACACGGCTGTGATCTTTTCCTTTAACTTCTAAAACTCGTAATTTATAATAGTTCGCATCATCCGTTTATCGTATAATTTTACGTAGAGTCTTATAATATTCATGTTTTGGGTATATGATATTTTATTCGCTTGTATCGCATGTTTCGTGACGGTTTTCGATATGTCCCACTTTGAGTCGGTTTTCATAAATGATACGATTTGAGCACTATTTTGTCTTGTGCTTTGTGCTCTTATTCCCTTGGCTACCTTCTCGTTCGTAAGGCTGGAATGTCGGAACAGAGAGGTATCCTACTGCTTAATTGCATGTGTAGTGGGCATATGACGACGTTGTTGGGAGTTGAACGCTATGCGTTGTTCGACCCGGCCGTCAAATGTTGTATACTTGCGAGGTGGTGTTATTTGCATGTAGCGTAGCGCTTGTTATGTGGCTAGAGCTCTTTTCCGCCTCTTTCGTAAATGTCGACCGAATTTGGGGTACTCGGCGTCTATGATTGACCGAGTCTTGGATGCGAAACGTTTATCGCATGTCGAATCGGAACACGTTATTCCGAGAGTCTGGCCAGGTTTAGACTAGGACCGTATTATTATCGTCGTCCTACCGGAGGAAATTAGTGAACATATACGAAATGTGATCGTGTATGCGTTTCAGGGAAATGCTTATCTCGTGGATGCCTATTAATCATACTTGCCATGTACACGATGCTAGTGCGTTTCATTTAACGTGAGAGATGTCGTCTTTATGTTGTTATACTTGAATGCGTGATTTCATGATTGATTATTGATGATCATGGCATGACTTGGCATGGTTTGTTTGTCGAGTCTCAATCTTATCAATCTTATACCGCTAACGGTGAGATGCAAGCCCTAATGAGCGTATTCGATTGCCTAAGAGTGTCTCTCCCGAGTCTTTGAATAACATGATGGATTCGGATTTGTGCCTCTTATGCTCTTATCTTTATCTATAAAATTGCCTATCTATTCTTATCGTATCTCACATGTATATCTATATATGCATGCTTTACTTTTGTATTTCCTTATATGTACGTTAAAGGTGATATGGCTGGGAGAACCCGGAGTTACTTCCCACTGACTGTGGGCAGTCTATAGTTTTTTCATGGATGACAGGTTTGCTTGCTTTGGATGATTTTTGGATATGATATTTTGGGGTTCGGTTGTGAGCTAGCGGGCGTTGTCCCTGGAAGTTTCACCTCTAGACGATAGTAGCTAGTTTTGTTAAACACTTGTTCTTTGCTAACATTTTAAGAGACCTCGTCTCTTTGTTGTATATTCC